>JAWWNI010000069.1:0-2500 GCA_034642065.1 Darevskia nairensis | reverse complement strand
GGCCAGAGAGCCGTGTGTGTGTGTGTGTGTGTGTGTGTGTGTGTGTGTGGAAAGGGAGGAGGAGGAGAGAGCCGTGTGTGTGTGTGTGTGTGTGTGTGTGTGTGTGTGTGTGTGTGTGGAAAGGGAGGAGGAGGAGAGAGGCCGCCTCCCCCCGGGGCCAGAGAGCCGTGTGTGTGTGTGTGTGTGTGTGTGTGTGTGTGTGTGTGTGGAAAGGGAGGAGGAGGAGAGAGGCCGCCTCCCCCCCCCGAGCCAGAGAGCCTGTGTGTGTGTGGTGTGTGTGTGTGTGTGTGTGTGTGGAAGGGAGGAGGAGGAGAGAGCCGTGTGTGTGTGTGTGTGTGTGTGTGTGTGTGTGTGTGTGGGAAAGGGAGGAGGAGGAGAGAGGCCGCCTCCCCCCGGGGCCAGAGAGCGTGTGTGTGTGTGTGTGTGTGTGTGTGTGTGTGTGTGTGAAAGGGAGGAGGAGGAGAGAGGCCGCCTCCCCCCGGGGCCAGAGAGCTGTGTGTGTGTGTGTGTGTGTGTGTGGTGTGTGTGTGGAAAGGGAGGAGGAGGGAGAGAGCCGTGTGTGTGTGTGTGTGTGTGTGTGTGTGTGTGTGTGTGTGTGTGTGTGTGGAAAGGGAGGAGGAGGAGAGAGGCCGCCTCCCCCCCCCCGAGACCAGAGAGCCGTGTGTGTGTGTGTGTGTGTGTGTGTGTGTGTGGAAAGGGAGGAGGAGGAGGCCGCCTCCCCCGGGCCAGAGAGCCGTGTGTGTGTGTGTGTGTGTGTGTGTGTGTGTGTGTGTGGAAAGGGAGGAGGAGGAGAGAGGCCGCCTCCCCCCGGGGCCAGAGAGCCGTGTGTGTGTGTGTGTGTGTGTGTGTGTGTGTGTGGAAAGGGAGGAGGAGGAGAGAGCCGTGTGTGTGTGTGTGTGTGTGTGTGTGTGTGTGTGTGGGAAAGGGAGGAGGAGGAGAGAGGCCGCCTCCCCCCCCCCGAGCCAGAGAGCCGTGTGTGTGTGTGTGTGTGTGTGTGTGTGTGGAAAGGGAGGAGGAGGAGAGAGCCGTGTGTGTGTGTGTGTGTGTGTGTGTGTGTGTGTGTGGAAAGGGAGGAGGAGGAGAGAGGCCGCCTCCCCCCGGGGCCAGAGAGCCGTGTGTGTGTGTGTGTGTGTGTGTGTGTGTGTGTGTGTGTGGAAAGGGAGGAGGAGGAGAGAGGTCGCCTCCCCCCGGGGCCAGAGAGCCGTGTGTGTGTGTGTGTGTGTGTGTGTGTGTGTGTGTGGAAAGGGAGGAGGAGTGAGAGAGGCCGCCTCCCCCCGGGCCAGAGAGCCGTGTGTGTGTGTGTGTGTGTGAGTGTGTGTGTGTGGAAAGGGAGGAGGAGGAGAGAGGCCGCCTCCCCCCGGGGCCAGAGAGCCGTGTGTGTGTGTGTGTGTGTGTGTGTGGAAAGGGAGGAGGAGGAGAGAGCCGTGTGTGTGTGTGTGTGTGTGTGTGTGTGTGTGTGTGGAAAGGGAGGAGGAGGAGAGAGGCCGCCTCCCCCCCCCGAGCCAGAGAGCCGTGTGTGTGTGTGTGTGTGTGTGTGTGGAAAGGGAGGAGGAGGAGAGGAGAGCCGTGTGTGTGTGTGTGTGGTGTGTGTGGAAAGGGAGGAGGAGGAGAGAGGCCGCCTCCCCCCCCCGAGCCAGAGAGCCGTGTGTGTGTGTGTGTGTGTGTGTGTGTGGAAAGGGAGGAGGAGGAGAGAGCCGTGTGTGTGTGTGTGTGTGTGTGTGTGTGTGTGTGTGGAAAGGGAGGAGGAGGAGAGAGGCCGCCTCCCCCCCCCGAGCCAGAGAGCCGTGTGTGTGTGTGTGTGTGTGTGTGTGTGTGGAAAGGGAGGAGGAGGAGAGAGCCGTGTGTGTGTGTGTGTGTGTGTGTGTGTGTGTGTGTGTGTGGAAAGGGAGGAGGAGGAGAGAGGCCGCCTCCCCCCCCGAGCCAGAGAGCCGTGTGTGTGTGTGTGTGTGTGTGTGTGTGTGTGGAAAGGGAGGAGGAGAGAGCCGTGTGTGTGTGTGTGTGTGTGTGTGTGTGTGTGTGGAAAGGGAGGAGGAGGAGAGAGGCCGCCTCCCCCCCCCGAGCCAGAGAGCCGTGTGTGTGTGTGTGTGTGTGTGTGTGTGTGTGGAAAGGGAGGAGGAGGAGAGAGCCGTGTGTGTGTGTGTGTGTGTGTGTGTGTGTGTGTGTGTGGAAAGGGAGGAGGAGGAGAGAGGCCGCCTCCCCCCCGGGCCAGAGAGCCGTGTGTGTGTGTGTGTGTGGTGTGTGTGTGTGTGTGGAAAGGGAGGAGGAGGAGAGGAGGCCGCCTCCCCCGGGGCCCAGAGAAGCCGTGTGTGTGTGTGTGTGTGTGTGTGTTGTGTGTGTGGAAAGGGAGGAGGAGGAGAGAGCCGTGTGTGTGTGTGTGTGTGTGTGTGTGTGTGTGTGGAAAGGGAGGAGGAGGAGAGAGGCCGCCTCCCCCCGGGCCAGAGAGCCGTGTGTGTGTGTGTTGTGTGTGTGTGTGTGTGTGTGGAAAGGGGAGGAGGAGGAG
>JAWWNI010000067.1:0-198996 GCA_034642065.1 Darevskia nairensis | reverse complement strand
GACTCTCAAGAGTCTCCTCCAGCACTATAATGTACTGTACTATAAAATAAATAAGACAGTATTGTCCATGATGAAAATTAAAATTTTTATTTTTTCTTACTTGCTCTGATGATAGTCATTGTTTGGACGAGGGCTTTTATCCATTTCCGCAGGTCACACAATCAATCAATCAATCAATCAATCAATCAGCTGAACTGGGTTCCACACAGTCACAAAACGAATTAACCGAAAAAGCCTCAAAAACAAAAACGCCAAATAAATAACAAAACCAAAAGCCCCAAATACAGTGGTACCTTTGTTCTCAAACTTTAATCCTTTCCGGAAGTCCGTTTGACTTCAAAATGTTCGAAAGCCGAGGCGCGGCTTCTGATTGGTGCAGGCTCCCCGGAAACCAGTAGCCGACAGCCACATCGGATGTTCGGCTTCCGAAAAAATTGAAAACCAGAACCACAGAGCTGTTTGCAACACAGAACGCAAATACCAATACTGATGCGTAATATCAACACACAAATGTCAATACATAGATAGCTGTGCAGGATAAAAACCAAAACAGTTGTACGAATACAATTACAATAAGGGGAAAAATACAGATTCTTATAACCACAGAGAAAATCGGAAACGGGAAAAATACCGAAAACAAATACAAAATCTTCCTTCTGCCCAAAGGTAGCTTTTATTTATGTCTTTATTTCAAAGCATTTGTCCACTGATGGATTGTCAGAAGAGAAACCTAAGATGTGGTTTACAAAAAGATAAAACCATAAAATCGGGGTGGGTGGGTGGGTGTGTTTCAGTGCCTTAAAACATACAATAATTTGAAATATTAGAACAGATTAAAATTCACATCAACTTTCTAAGCTTTCTAAACCAGAATGGTCTTTAGCAGTTTTTATGTCGACCTGTGGAATGGGTTTAGATCTGTGTAATACATGTAATAATACATGGATAATAATATATTGTGACCTGTATGTCACTCATCATGGGGTTGGCCTTTTTCGTTTTATGGTGTTCCCTTTGCAATCTGCCTCTGCAATGTCTCTGATGGAAACCGGGAAGAGAGCTGAGCTTGCAGAGGGAGGGAGGGAGGGGTGCAAAAAGTGAAGCCAGGCCGCTCTGCTGCGTCCGATTCCTGCACCGTCGCCCCAAAGCCTGCAATTCCATGGCACATTCCTCCTCCTCCTCCTAGGCCTCATTCCTGCCGCTTGCCAGGAATAACTTGGCACCAGGGCTTCCCATTCATGGAGGAGCTGACTGCCGCCCTTGCTCTGCTCAGCACTTTCTGCTGCAATAGCCGTTCTGCATTGGTAGGAAAACAATCTTTCAGCATCTGCACTTTGGAACTCCCTGCTGATGGACACCAGGCAGGCAATTTCGCTGCACTGTTTGCGGCGCCTGCTAAAAACTTTTCTGTCTGGCCATGCCTGCTCAGATGTGCAGAATGCTGGTGTGTGTTTTCACCTGCTTCTTAGCCTATCGCTCATTTTAATTACAGTGGTACCTTGGTTCTCAAACGCCTTGGCACTCAAACAACTTGGAAGCCGAACACTGCAAACCCGGAAGGAAGTGTTCCGGTTTGCAAACTTTTTCCAGAAGCCCAACGTCCTCCGTTTCGAGTGTTATGCTTCCAATTTGCGTGCCGCAGTTCCATTTTGAGTGTTATGCTGAGGTCTGTCTGTTTTTGCTGTTTAATTTGCGTTTTCGCGGCTCTTTGTGTTTTGTTTTGGTGATGTAGCCATGCCAGTTCGGCTGATTGAAGCAGCAAAGTGGGCACTTGTGGGATAAGTGCTCCTGTTGCGACCCACCAGTTGAAGACCAGTGGATGGAGGGCTGCCCTCTGGATGGCCACCCTGCCTGACAAACCTCTGAAATTTGAGAGACGAAGCTGTGGTTCTCCAGAGGTTCTGGGGCACCTTAAATCCCAGCCCCATTGGCCATTGACAACGCAGTCTGGGGGGGGGGGGTGAGTCAGAGCCCATTGATTTATTGATATAAATTAAATAAATAAATAATAATAATAATAATAATAATAATAATAATTTATTATTTATACCCCGCCCATCTGGCTGGGTTTCCCCAGCCACTCTGGGCGGCTTCCAACAGAACATTAAAATACAATAATCTATTACCGTAAACATTAAAAGCCTCCCTAAACAGGGCTGCCTTCAGATGTCTTCTAAAAGTCAGATGGTTGTTTATTTCCTTGACATCTGAAGGGAGGGTGTTCCACAGGGTGGGTGCCACCACCGAGAAGGCCCTCTGCCTGGTTCCCTGTAACTTGGCTTCTCATAGTGAGGGAACCGCCACAAGGCCCTTGGAGCTGGACAGAATGATGGGGGTGGAGATGCTCCTTCAGGTTTACTGGACCAAAGCCATTTAATAATAATGCTCCAAGGGCCCAGGTTCCTCCTGAAGTCATGAAAAGAGCCTAACTTTGGCCTGTTCATCTTACCCCTCTCTCTTTTTATGCAGAGCCCTGAAGTTGGCATCACTCAGGTGCTGTTGCAGGACTCTGAAACGAGCCTTGGTGCGTGTTCAATTCCTTGGCAAAGGGGCGCCCAAATTTTGCCTTGCCTTCTGGCCGCCTGCCACGAACGCGACTCCTGCGCGTCACATGCGGGCTCGCGACTGCCTTCCTTTGGCCGGCCAGCTGGCGTCGTGTGGGGCGGGTTTGTGGCCACGCAGGACTCCGGTTTTGCCTAAAACGGCTGCAGGCCGCGGCACAGGAACACTGTGCTCTGTTTGTCCACCTCTTCTAATCCCCAAGGCATGTAAACAGTAAGGGCAGCTCTCTCTCTCTCCCTTTCCCCGGTCACCTCTTTAATTTTCCCAGCAAAGGAAGGATGGATTTTAGAACAACAACAACAAAAATGAATTTTGCAACCCAGAGAGAGTTCCTCACCAAATAAGGCACTAGCTTGGATGCTGGGATCCACATGGGACACACATCTGGCTGGCTTAGACCTTTTGCCTGCTCTGTAAGAGAGTCTTGCTCTCTCGTGAACGAGGTGGGGGGGGTGACTTTCCCGGCCATCTCCCCAACTTCTGCAGAGGGGGAAATCTCTGTTTCCACAAGAGTCTGTCTTCTGCATGTGTCCAGGCGGTCGTTTTTAGCAGAGAAGAACCTGAATGAAATGCTTTGGGGGCTTTTTGCTTTCGGAATTTTTTTTTAAAGCACAGGAATGGGAAATTGTGGCATTGACCAAGTAGAGGCTGCTGCTGGCTTGACATCATAGACAAGATAGCAGTGGATGCAAGGTAGGAGAGTCACCCGGCTCTGCCATTGGGCGGGGAGGGGGAGCAGATTTGTGGGCACCACGCTCATCATTTCGTTGCTTGTTACATTGCTGTGTTTTGGGTTTGACACAACTGTCCCGGCTCCTCTTTCTCTGCCTTGCTGAGCAGCTCCCCAACTTTGCTTCAACTTCACACCTGGGCTGTTCTGCAGCACAGAAGAGCGAGGATGGATTGCAGAGGACCGTTCCACTTTGGGGAGGGGGAGGAGACTCTACCACTTGGGTCCGGAGCAGGGACGCCGTTTTGGGCTTTTGCATCTGGGTGCTCGCAAACCACCCAGAGTCCCACATTTGTCTTCCTGGCAGCCTTCCTCTTTTTCCCCCCTGAAGAGACGGTGTAGAGAAGTTAATTATTTCTTGCCTCTGCAGCAAAGCGAGCGGGAGCCTCGCTGCAGTCTGCAGGTCCTGCCAGCCTCGACTGCAGGAGGGCAGGGGCCCCTATCCTATGCCAGAGAGGGTCTGGGATACTGCACACCCTCTGATCCATGGTAAGCCATTGACACCCCCCCCCCAATCCATCCCTCTCTGTTGGCGGGGGCAGGGGATGTATCGCCTTCTGCGTTCCAGCTTTTGCTTCTAAATTTCTTGTTTGCTTTTTTGGGGAAATGCCCTCTCTGCTCACTACGACTCCAGCCAGCTGGGGAGGGATGCTGTAAACCACCCAGATGGGTTTCTTTGATGTGGGGGGGGGGGCTGGGGTTTCTAAGAAAAAGGAGAGTGAGAGAATTTTGGGAGGGGAAAAGGGAAGCTGGGGAAGAAAGCTGTCAGGGAAAGATTGGACTAATGCCGTTGTTTTTACAGCTGAGCCAAGCAGACAGTTCTCTCTCTTTCCCCCTTTTTCCGCATCCTCAGTGTGTTGCCTTGGAATGAATTTTGCAATCTGAATTTATATTGCTGCATGTTTCAGAGCCAAATGGGGGGCCAGTAGGGTGGGGCATGCTGCTTTTCAAAAATCCATTTGGATGAGAATCTGTTGTGCTTCCTGAAGTCCATTCCTGAACTTTTCTTGTTAGTTTAAAAGCAACCATACCTTAAGATCCTGCGCACCTATGGTGGGGGTTTCCATTAATGACTTTGATCTCGGATACGCAAGCCCCGTGCTCAAATCCTGTGACTGCCCCGATAGAAACCAGCGTGGCTTTGCTTCCCGGTAAATGGGCTTTGGGAGGGCAGCCTAAAAACTGCTGGGGACATAGCGGGGGAGCTGAGCGCAGGAGCTGTGAGCCAAGAAGTCCCTGGCCGAAGTCTCCTTCTAGCCAGACGTCCGCCAAATAGCATTTGCCCGGCCGCAAGCATTAAGTAATAACCCCATATATTCAGGAGGCGCCTGCAACTGAAGACGGTACATTCAAACAACTGACTTTTAGAAGACATCTGAAGGCCGCCCTGTTTAGGGAAGTTTTTAAAGTCTGATGTTTTATTGCATTTTTAATATTTTGTTGGCAGCCGCCCAGAGTGGCTGGGGAAACCCAGCCACATGGGCGGGGTATAAATAATAAATTATCATCATCATCATTATCATGATTCAGATCTATATCAATCTCACATGCATCGTCTCAGTGCAGGCCTGAAGTGGCAGAGAGAGAAGGAGGGGAGGATATTGGCCATCAGAACAGCTGGTTGTGCCAACCTTGTAAATAAGCCCATAGAAATTACTAGCCTGCCGATTTTTTTACTACCCAGCTGCGGAGCAAGAGAGAGTGCCCTTCCTCCTGCGGCATCTGTCCTGCATTTCTTGGCTGGTTGCAGAAGAGCCGGGGCTGGGCTTTCTTCCCCTGGCATCTGCTTGCTTCCTATGACTGCCAGCGATGTGCGCTCAGTGGACCAAGGGGACTAGGCTGCAGTGGATGCTCGGGTTGTGGATGTGATCCATGCGGGAGGTACATTCACAACCCGTGGCGTTCGCAACCCGCAGTCTGCGCATGCGCGGGTCGCGATTCGACGCTTCTGCGCATGCACAAAGCGCGATTTAGTGCTTCTGCGCATGTGCGAGCACCGAAACCTGGAAGTAACCAGGTTACTGGTTTACTGGTATAGAGGAGGGAGAAAAGTTGTTTTCTGCTGCTCCAGAGAAGCGGACACGGAGCAATGGATTCAAACTACAAGAAAGAAGATTCCACCTAAACATTAGGAAGAACTTCCTGACAGTAAGAGCTGTTCGACAGTGGAATTTGCTGCCAAGGAGGGTGGTGGAGTCTCCTTATTTGGAGGTCTTTAAGCAGAGGCTTGACAGCCACCTGTCAGGCATGCTTTGATGGTGTTCCTGCTTGGCAGGGGGGTGGACTGGATGGCCCTTGGGGTCTCTTCCAGCTCTAGGATTCCATGATTCTATGAACCCGTTCCGTAACCCGAAAACGCGCAACCCGAGGTATGACTGTAGTTCCCTAAATGTTCCTGGCAAATTAGAGTATTAAAGTGTTGTAAACAAAATCTGCCCTTTTCCCCTTATGGGGTACCCAAGAGCCCATATAGAGTCCCTAAGTGGGTTCCCTATCGGTAGGAGAAAATAACAGACGCCAAGCAGAGAATATTGAGAAGCAAAGCCTGATCTTTATTGAACTGTTGCAACAGGGTCCTCACTCACCACATGCAGGAGGCAGGAGGGACCCCGGACAATGGTGCGCACGGCCTTATATAGACTTTTTAAATTGCCCACCCTGCAGCCCAAGACCCCACCCCACCCCCATCCATCCATCCATCCATCCATCACAGAAGGGGCGTCTACAACAGAATCCTGTCTGGCAAGAAACCTGTTGATGGGTTTACCTGGCTGTTAATGGGTTTACCTGGAGAGTCTGGCCCATCGTTTTCTGATGATAAATGCTTAATTCCTGAGCAAAGAGACATGGGGGGGGGGGGGCTTTTGTCCATTTCCTCTCTCCTTGCAGAGAAACATTTGAGGTCAACTTGGGAGAGTTAAAATGGTTCCAGGACTATGCATTTTTGTTTTTGCAGCTCTTTTTGTTTTGTTTTTGTGACTGTGTGGAACCGAGTTCCGCTACTGATTGATTGATTGATTGATTGATTGTGTGACTGCAGTACATTGTTTATTGCTTTCATTTTATGGATCAATGGTCTCGTTAGATAGTAAAATTCATGTTGAATTGCTGTTTTAGGGGTTGGTTTTAAAAGACTGGAACGGATTAATCCATTTTGCATTACTTTCTATGGGAAAGAGTGCCTCGGTTTTGGAACGCTTTGGTTTTGGAACAGACTTCTGGAATTTGAGAACCAAGGTACCACTGTATGAGAAACCTGGGAGGCGAACTACTAATCCCTGAGATGGAGGCCAGGCAGGTCTTTTTTCAATGGCATGTCCTTCCATTTTCCTTCAATATATATATATATCTCCACCGATTTCTTTCTAAGTAAAAAGGCACAGTATAAAACCACACAGTAGTCCAGGGTTCCCCAAACTTGAGTCTCCAATTCCCATCATTCCTAGCTGCAGTGTCCAAGATTATAGAGCTGTAGTCCAAAACCAGCTAAAGACTCAAGTTTGGGGGACCCTGCTGTAAGCAGTGAGTTATTAGCCATGAGTAGAGCCTCCAGTTTCTGAGGCAGTCTCCCTTACCACCTTTTGAGGAGCAGTTGTGGAGAAAAGCCTCACCCCCTGCCTTGTGGGATTCCTGGCCGCCCTAGGAACAAGGATCTCGGGCTGGCTGGATCCCTTTGGCCTGATCCAGCGAGGCTTCTCATGTTCTCATTCAAGGCTTCGTTCACAGGCACACTTGGTGGCGAGGCGGGACAGGGCCTCCTTGGTGGTGGCTTCTCCCAGGGAACTTTGGAACTCCCTGCCTAGGGAAGCCAGACTGGCTCCCTCCTTGCTGTCGTCCCACCAAGTGAAGACCTTCCTGTTCCAACACAAACAGACAAAAACAATACCACAATGACAACTAAACATTAATTGACTACACAACATCTAACATCACACATATTTTTGACTTCCAAATCACCTCATTGTGCTTTCTAATATTCTTAACCTATACGCACTTCCTATTATATCTATTACATACCAGGGACAATTTTTACTTTTATAATTTTCTGAAATATCAACAACCTCAGATATGCTGATGACACAACCTTGATGGCAGAAAGTGAGGAGGAATTAAAGAACCTTCTAATGAGGGTGAAAGAGGAGAGCGCAAAATATGGTCTGAAGCTCAACATCAAAAAACTAAGATCATGGCCACTGGTCCCATCACCTCCTGGCAAATAGAGGGAAGAAATGGAGGCAGTGAGAGATTTCACTTTCTTGGGTTCCATGATCACTGCAGATGGTGACAGCACTCACGAAATTAGAAGACGCCTGCTTCTTGGGAGAAAAGCAATGACAAACCTAGACAGCATCTTCAAAAGCAAAGACATCACCTTGCCAACAAAGGTCCGTATAGTTAAAGCTATGATTTTCCCAGTAGTAATGTACGGAAGTGAGAGCTGGACCATAAAGAAGGCTGATCACCGAAGAATGGATGCTTTTGAATTCTGGTGCTGGAGGAGACTCTTGAGAGTCCCATGGACTGCAGAAGATCAACCTATCCATTCTTAAAGAAATCAGCCCTGAGTGCTCACTGGAAGGACAGATCCTGAAGCTTATGCTCCAATACTTTGGCCACCTCATGAGAAAAGAAGACTCCCTGGGAAAGACCCTGATGTTGGGAAAGATGGAGGGCACAAGGAGAAGGGGGACGACAAAGGACGAGATGGTTGGACAGTGTTCTTGAAGATACCAACATGAGTTTGCCAAACTGCGAGAGGCAGTGAAGGATAGGCGGCCTGGCGTGCTCTGGTCCATGGGGGTCACGAAGAGTCGGACACGACTGAACAACAACAAAATAATTTTCTTTAATATTCAACATTCAATCTAGACCTGTCAGGAGATTTGCATTTTCACAGTATTGTCTTAAATATTCTTTAAATATTGTCCATTCTTTGCTCACTTTCTGATTTGAGTTTCCTCTTATTCTCCAGTCATTTTCGCAAGTTCATCATCTTCACTTGCCAGTCAAGCTTTGTAGGAATTAAGTAACCTTTCCACTTTTTGCTACCAGAATTCTGGCCGCCGTGGTTGCATACATAAAGATGGTTCTACAGTTTTTTTGGGATTTCCGTGGACATAATTCCTAACAGAAAGGCTTCTGTTGTTGTTTTTTTAAAGGAGGATCCTTTTTATTGCAGTTATGGGCACTATTTAGTGGAAGAAACTCCCATGAAAATCCTCGTTATTGCACATTTTACATGGCTGTTTATGTGTATATATTTTAAAATTCTCTATATGGATGTTTTATGATGGCTTATAATTGTAATGCTTAATAAAGGTTGGCGAAGTAAGTAAGTAAGTACCGGTAAGTAAGTATGGTTTTAATAGATTTTTCACACATGTATGCTTAATTTTTTTAATGATTCCTCACCTGTAAGCCGCCTTGAGTCTCTGCCAGGGAAAAAGGCGGGCATTAATGATAATGATAATGATAATGATAATGATAATGATAATGATAATGATAATACTGTGTGTGTTGTTTTGATGCCTGGCTTAAAATCCCTCTTGTTCCCCCCCAGGATCAATGCTCAGGCCCGCAAGCTCCAGCGCAACCGCACCAAGGGCGCCATGACGCTTTTGACGGGCTGCAAGAGCCACGCCACGCAGGCCTCCCTCCGCCGCACCGTCAGCGAGACCAGCCTCAGCCAGGCGGGCAGCGCCAGCACCGAAGGGGGGCCGCAGGAGGAGCAGCTGAAGAGGCACTACTCCACGCTGCCCGAGACCCTCCAGTGCCTGGAGAGCGGCAGGGATGCGCAGCCGGCGCCCGCCGGGGAGCAGGGTGGCAACAGCCTGCGCTACTCGCTGTACCAGTCTCCGCACCTACTGCTCCTGCAGGGCTACAGCCAGCAACACGTAAGCAGGCGAGACACACCTTTGCTAGGCTCTGCGGTATTTGTGTCTACCACTTTATATACAGCGGACCCTCTGGATACAAATGTAATTCGTTCCGGGGGTTCGTGCGCACCCCGAAAAATCCGTTTCCAGATGTGCTGCTTCTGCGCATGCGCGTGCAACGAAACCTGGAAAAATACTTCCGGGTTTGCCGCTTTTGCAACCCGAAGTTTACGTTACTCAAGAGTAATGTAACCCGAGGGTCTACTGTGTGTGTGTGTGTGTGTGTGTGTGTGTGTGTATTTGTGAGTGGCGCACAGAAAAAACTGAAGCAACAGCAGGCAACTTAATCTGTGACAAATTCTGCAAAATCAAAGTTGCTGTCATTATTATTACAGTGGAACCTCAGGTTACGGCGGGGATCCATTCCGGAGGCACCGCCACAACCCGAAAACAACGTCTGCGCGCTTGCGCGATTTAGCGCTTCTGCGCATGCACGAACGGCACAAACCCGGAAGTAACCCATTCCGGTACTTCTGGGTTTGCGCCGGTCTCAAGCCGAGGGTGACATAATCCGGAGGCAACGTAACCCGAGGCTCCACTGTATTTATCAAATTTTGTACAACTGTCCTTCGTTCGAAGATCTCAGGGGGGTTTCACAACGTAAAAATACAAAACGAGAGCACAAAACGCACGATAAGAACAAGGCAAAACCAATAGCCCTTCCTTCTCAAAAACACGTGTAAAAGGACCCATGTGTTAGCAGCGAGTAAGGCAGATTTCAGTCTTGCATGACAGCACCTGTGAATTTGGGAGGGCGGAGGCCATGGGATCGGCTACGGATCGTTGCCAGGCCCTTTCACCACAAAGAGGCAGGGGGTGATCAAGTTTAGGGTCCTCAGATTTTTCAATTCATTCATTTATTCAATTGATATCCTCACTGCCTCCTGAGGCAGGGAGTTCCACAGCTTAACCCTGCGCTGCGTGAAGCAGGACTTCTTTTTATCCGTCTCTAAATCTTCCAACTCTCAGCTTCATTGCATGCCCATTCAAAGCACATCCTTTCCCTCAAAGAATTCTGGGGGCTGTAGTTCACCCCTGAAAGCAAAACGGTCAGTATCCTAATGGCATTATACAAATCTCTGGTGCAACCGTGTTTGTAATGCTGTGTACGGTTCATGTTACCACACGTCAAAAATATTTTACGGAGCTGGAAAAGGTTCAGAAAAGGAGCGAGGGAAGGAGCAAGTCCCTTACGAAGAAAGCTTGCAACGTTTGGGGCCTCCTAGTTCAGAGAAAAGGTGAGTGAGAGGAAACACGAAAAGAGATGTATAAAATTATGCAAAGTGTACAGAAAGTGGAGAGGGAGTTTTTCTCCTTCTCTTGTTACACTAGAATTCGGGGACATCCAACATTCTGGACAGACAAAAGGAAGCCCTTCTTCGTGTAACACAGAGTTAAACTGTGGAACTCCCTCCCACAGGAAATGGGGTGGCCACCAACTTGGATGGCCTTAAAAGAGGACAAATTCACAGAGGAGAGGGCTAACAATGGCTCCTAGCCAGGAGGCCTATGCGCAGCCTCCACAGTTCTCCACACAATCCTGCTTCCAGGCCCGGCGCTTCCATTTAGGCAAACCCGCCGCCCCCCGCTGCCCCCCGCCGCCGCGCCAACCAGCGGCGGAGCGAGCAGATTGGGGCGAAAACTGCGGCGACGGCGCCGCCAAAATGGAGGGGGCGCTGGCCAGCCTGTGCCTCGCCCCCCAGCCGCCGCCCGGTGCCGCCCCAACCAGCAGCGAAAATCGCGGCGGCGTGGGGCGCCCGGCGGGCAGGGGGCGGGGCACCGTACGTCATTGCGCATGACGTACGGTGCCCCGCCCCCTCGCCTAGGGCGCCGATAACCCTGGCACCGGTCCTGCATGCTTCCACAGGCATCTGGTTTCTTTACTTCTTTCCAGAGATGGAAAGAAGATAAAAGTCTCTAGCAGAGAAGAATGGCAGATCAAGTTGATGGATTATACCGAAATGGCTAAAATGACCGGAAGAATCAGAAATCAGGAAGACCAACATTTTAATAAGGAATGGGGGAAGTTTATAACTTCTCTCAAAGACCATTGTAAGCAGTTAAAATCGTTAGCAGGATTGGAATAAACCTTGTAGTTTAATGGTGAATTTTGGATACAATGGAGAGATAAAAGATTTGGATTATTATAAAAGATGCAGGAGGAAACGATTAACAACAGGACCCACAAAGGGAAGGAGAGAAGTCCAGGAGATGTTTAGAATCTTGTGTTTATGTTGTATGTTGAATATGTGACTGTCAAATTTTAATCTGAAAAACCCAATAAATACATTAAAAAGAAAACAGGATGCTGGCTCAGATGGGTCATTGAGATGGACCATTGACGGTGGGATATGAATGGAATAGAATTTTATAGCTGGAAGGGACCCCAAGAGCCATCTAGTCCAACCCCACTCAGTGCAGGAAGAAGGAACATATTTAATAAACGTCTTTCTCTGTAGTGAGAGCCAGTGTGGTGTAGTGGTTAAGAGCGGTAGACTCATAATCTGGGGAACCGGGTTCGCTTCCCCGCTCCTCCACATGCAGCTGCTGGGTGACCTTGGGCTAGTCACACTTCTTTGAAGTCTCTCAGCCCCACTCTCCTCACAGAATGTTTGTTGTGGGGGAGGAAGGGAAAGGAGAATGTGAGCCGCTTTAATAATAATAATAATAATAATAAACTTTTATTTGTACCCCGCCCTTCCCAGCCGAGACCGGGCTCAGAGCGGCTAACAGTCATAAAAACCACAACAGACCACAAAACAATCAGTTAAAAATGCAAATTAAAATACAATTTAAAATTTAATTTTTTTAAAAATGTCACCTCATTTTAAGCAGCCCACCAACAAACCAACGGAATAAAACGTCAGGGTGGAATTCAACCCTGCCCAAAAGCCAGGCGAAACAGCTCCGTCTTGCAGGCCCTGCGGAAGGATGCCAAATCCTGCAGGGCCCTCGTCTCTTGCGGCAGACCATTCCACCATGTCGGGGCCAGAACCGAGAAAGCCCTGGCCCTGGTAACTGCCAGCCTGATATCCTTATGGCCCGGGATCTCCAGGATGTTATTATTTGAGGATCTCAAGGTCCTACCCGGGGCATACCAGGAGAGGCGGTCCCTTAAGTCCCTTAAGGAGCTTTGAGACTCCTTCGGGTACTGATAAAGCGCGGTATCAAATCCAAACTCCTCCTCCTCCTCCTCTTCTTCCTCTTCTTCTTCTTCTTCTTCTTCTTCTTCTTCTGTGTATGTTTGTGGTTTTCTCTGCGCAGGACAGCTTGGTCTATTTGCTGAATCGCGACCAGCACACCGTTGGCCAGAGGACTCAAGCCAGCAAGCCCAGCATCAGCCTCTCCGCTCCGGACATCCTCCCCCTCCACTGCACCATCCGGAAGGTCAAGTCGTCCGGCCGCTCGAGCCACCGCCCCGAAGAGAAGCTGGTCCTGGAGCCCATCGCCGGCGCCGCCGTCTCCATCAACTTCTCCGAGGTGGGCAGGACGGCGGCTCTCCACCACGGCGACCTCATCTCTCTCGGCCTCTACTACCTGCTGCTCTACAAGGACCCCGTGAAGACGCAGCCGCTGCCCGCCCAGACCCTCATGAGGCTGAAGGCCGCGCGCCGAGCCTCAGAGCCCGAGCTGCCGTCCACCTGCAAGGTCTGCGGCAGCCAGGCGCGGGAGAAGGGCTCGGCGGCCAAGAAGGCGCCCGCGCCGCAGGGACCCTCTGGGCGGAGGGGCGGCCGCCGGAAGCTGCAGCTGGAGTTTGACAAGGCCAGCGAGGACCTGCTCCTGCGAAGGATCGTCACGCTCATCGAGCCCACCAGCGATGACCACAAGCTGGCGCCCGCCTTCCTCCTGTGCCTCTGTGTCCAGCACTCGGCCGGCCACTTCAGGCCCGGGGAGTTTGGCCATCTCCTCCTCAAGTTGGCCAAGATGATACAGAGGACCGTATGGGTCAGTATTTCCCCTATTTTTTCCCCTATTTTAAGACATAGTCATAAAATAAGCCATAGCAGGATTTTTTTCGCATTTGCGAAATATAAGCCGTACCCCGAAAATAAGCCGTAGTGATAGGCGCAGTTCTGGAGGGCGCCAAGGAAAAGGTGGGGCTGGGCGTCTAGTCCTGCCACCAAAACCAGTCAGCCCCAGAAGCAGCGCTCAGGAACTCTGCAGAGCAGGGCGCACAGGAAGGGGCAGCGGGCGCGACAAGGGCACTCCGAAGGTCTCTTCGCTCGCTCGCTCGCTCGCCCAACTCCGCTCAGAAGTTTATTTTGAGAAAACGTGGCTAGCAAGCAACGTTGGGACTGGCCCAAAATGATTTGGGCATTTTCTCATCTTCACGGCGTCAGCGATATTTCATTCCCCTTCCCTTTCTTTCTTTCTTTCTTTGTTTCCTTCCTTGATTCCAGGAGAAGACGAACGAGCTAGCCGAGAAACAGTCGCAACAGTAAGTCTTCTGCATCCAGGATTTCCGCTTCTTTCCGCGAAAAGTTGCTTCCAGATAAACGTGGATGTAGGTTTTGGTTTGCATGCCGCCCAGACCAAGCGCTGTGTCATCCTGGGGGATGTGGAGGACGCCGTCAAAATACAGCATGCAAATGCATCATATAACAAGCAGTATTTATCTTAAAGGCGGTGTCTTGACTAATGCAAAGTCTATTCAACTGCAAAGCAAGTGATAAAAGGGCCTGGTTCCCACAGTACAGCAAACCACGGTTTATTTGTGCTTTGTGTGCCTGAACCTAGCCCAGCAGACTAGCCCTGTTTTGTTTTCTGGCAAGAAATTGCAGCGCTGCTCTCGTTGTTTTTGCTAATTATGCACAGCCTGGAGAAAGGGGAGAGAGATTTTTCTTCTTCTTGATGCCACTAGAACTATTGGGCATGTAGTGAAGCTGGATTGGAAGATTCTGGGTGGATAAAAGAAAGTTTCCTTTTATCTATCCCGAATCTTCTGACATTCAGCTCCCAAGATATACTGTAGCCTTTAATATGAACATTTCTTAATTAAATTTGCTTCTTCGGTTGCATAACCATCCTGGATACAACCTCGGTTTTCGAGCATCTTGGAAGCAGAATGATTCAGAAGCCGAAAACCGGGAAGTAATTGCTTCCGTTTTCGAACGCGCCTCGGAAGTTGAATGGCTTCCGCTGTGTGTTTTCCCATTTTTTCAATGGATTTTGCCAACCGCCCATTGATCCTTGGTTTTCGAACGTTTCGGAAGTCGAATGGTCTTCCGGAACGGATTACGTTCGAAAACCGAGGTTCCACTGTACTTCCTCCAAGAGGGAAAATAAAAAAAGGTCGGAGTGGAGTAAACTGGCTTGTTTCCAGATCTGCTCCCTGACATGTGTATTCTGCAATTCTGCTCAAGTGCAGAAAGGTCTCAGAGACCCCGGAGGGATTTTGGATTTAGCATCCACTTAAACCCCATGGGGGATGCGGGTGGCGCTGTGGGTTAAACCACTGAGCCTAGGGCTTGCCAATCAGAAGGTCGGCGGTTCGAATCCCTGCGACGGGGTGATCTCCCGTTGCTCAGTCCCAGCTCCTGTCAACCTAGCAGTTCGAAAGCACGTCAAAGTGCAAGTAGATAAATAGGTACCGCTCCGGCAGGAAGGTAAACGGCGTTTCCGTGCGCTGCTCTGGTTCGCCAGAAACGGCTTAGTCATGCTGGCCACATGACTCGGAAGCTGTACGCTGGCTCCCTCGGCCAATAAAGCGAGATGAGCGCCGCAACCCCAGAGTTGTCCGTGACTGGACCTAACGGTCAGGGGTACCTTTACCTTTAAACCCCTAGGAGAACCTTAATATGTCACCCAAAGGCATCATTCTGCTTGCCGGTTGCAGGAACCAATGTCACAAACCAACACCTGTGAGTCCTAATTCAAACTCTGGAGTCCCTGATACTTGTCTGCCTGTTTGTTTACTGCATTTATTTATTGCATTACAGTATACCCTACCCTTTTCTCCAGGGAACTCAAGGTGACATACATATTGCTCCCTGCCTGACCTCATTTAATCCCCACAACAGCCCTGTGAGGTGGGCTAGGCTGAGAGGCAGTAACCAGCAAGCAAGCTTCACGGCTGAGCAGGGATTTGAACCCTGGCCTCTCCCAGATCCCAGTCTGATGCTCTAACTGCTACAACACGCTGCCTCTCACACTGCAAATTGTGCTTCCGTTGCATAATCCACATGGGTTGCAGAATGCTGCTTGCCTTGCCACGGGATTAGGGTGACTGCCTTACAGAAACCTGATCAATTGTTGCGGTTGTTGTTCAGCTGGATGCTGACAAACGGAGTGTGGAAAGGACAAATGTCTCCGGCCTTTTTCGGTCTCCTTTTCCTTGTGTTTATTGTCGCCTTATCTTCTTTGCACAGCAACTCAGCGAGGCTCTGCTAGTGTCCTTTATTTGCTCTGTTGCATTCCTCCTCCGATTCCTTAACAACCCAGGAAGGCATCTGATGAGAGGAGGAGGAGGGGACTTGATTAAGACAATCCATTCAGACAGGGTTGAATTATTATTGCGGCAATCTATATATAAAGCAAAAACAAAAAGCAGCGCTTCGGTGCAAGGGGAAGAACGAAACCAGATCCAGATTTTCTTGTCCTCTTTAGATAATTGGAACAATCTTAATGTAAGGGGGCAGAGCTGGTGTGTGCAGTCTCTGGAGCCTGTCATTGTGGTGAAATGATGCCATATGATTTTATTTATTCTTTTGGAATAAACAGCCAATCTTGGAGACTAGAGAGACTATAAGGAAACGCCCGTGGAAGAGCCGGCGGGAAGAAGAGGGGCATATCCTTCTTAAAAAGAAGGCTGTTTCTCAGGAAGCTGAGGTTAAAAAGAGCCATGTGGTGCAGTGGTTAGTGTAGCCTACACCAACATCTGGCACCCTCCAGATGTTTCGGGCTATAGTTCCCAACTGCCCCAGATTTTCCACAGGGACCTCAGCGGAATAGCCATCCCTGCACTGGTCAAAATCCTTCCATGTCCGACTTGTGCGATTTCAACTTCACGCGCTTGGCAGCTGGCTGGCTGAACTCGCCCAAATTAAATGCACGGAAGGCGGAGAGCTTAAAAGCTCTTTTTGCGCAGCGTTCTCCCTTAGCTCTTCTCCGCCCTGCTTCCTGGGCTCTGGCAGGCTCTTGCGGAAACTCAAGGCGGTTGTGTGAGATCTTGCGAGAGTCTCTCAGGGCCTGGGGAGCAAAGTGGAGGTTCGAAGATCCATTTGGAGAGGGGGGGTGTTGTGTTTGTGCGCCAACTGCGTACCCGCAGCTCTGCCGGGATGCCTCTCAACTCTGCGCTTGTCTCGTCAGCCAGGATCCTGCGTCTCTCTCCCGCTTCACCATCAAAGACCTGTTGCCTGACTTGCAGCACGTCCTCTTCTGGATGTCAAACTCCATCGAAATCCTCTACTTCGTCCAGCAGAAATCCCCGGTTTACATCCAGAGCATGGAGGAGGAGCTGGACATGAAAGGTGCTTTATTATGCTTTTAGATTGGTTGGAAGTGTAAGAATATCAAGGTCTTATATATATATATATAATAATTGTTCATAAGTGTGCCAAGCAAAACAAGGTCACAGGCCTGTCTCCATTTTGACCCCCAAACTGACAAACTGTTTCTCTGCAAGGAAGGAGGGGGTGATTGTCTCAGGAAAATAAAGTGATAATTCTGGCTTCCTGATACCTGAGTGCCAGACAAAAGGGTGTGATTAACTTGGCTGGGAAACAGGGAAATGTAAGAGGAGGCATGGGGAGGGTCAAGGATGCTCAGATTACTGCTACCAGACCTCCCTGTTCATGATGTATCTGGGAGGGGGTCCTGGGTTACACCCCTTTTTGTGATGTATGTATGATGTATAGGGGGGGAATTTCAAAAGTCTATATAGGAGCTGGCACACCGTTGTTCTGGGTTCCTCCTCCCTCCTCCATTTTGGGAGTGAGGGCCTCTGTTGCAACAGATATAATAAAATTTTGCTTCTCAATTTTTCTCTGGTTGGCCTCTGTAAATTTACTCCTACCGATGGAGAACCTGGGAAGGCTCTTGTGTACCCCATAAGGGAATAAGAGCAGATTTCTGTTTATTACAGAAGCCACCTGGAGTGAGTGGGATCAGGGCCAGATTTAGGTGTGATGAGGCCCTAAGCTACTGAAGGTAATGGGGCCCTTTATATGTCCAGCTGTCCTTTGTCAACAACAAATTGCCGCTGTTTTTTATGTGTTGAATATATGCTATATGGTAATTTATGGACCTAATAGGTATCTAAAGCCATTTGCACATAACAGTCCATGCAGAATGTAGGCACCCTATATATAGAAAGGAGCAAACCAGGGATATTTTAGGGAGCAGGCTAGCAGGCGTAAGTACATCAGAGGAGCCTTCCCTCTTCCCTCTTCCCTCCCCATTCCTTTTTCCTTTTGTGTCATGCCAGTTAGATTAAGGGTTTGGGCCTGGCTATTTAATCTCTTTGTAGGGCTTTGGAAATTGAGCCTACTCCCTTTCCTCCTCCTGACATCTAATTTTCTGTGGGGTGGTGGGGTTGGTATGGAGGACCTCTAAGCCACCTGAGTCCCCACCTGCAGCCTGATGTGGCTCAGCCCTGACATGGGTGGGCAAGAACCGGGCTTCTTCATTCGCTCCCTCTGAAGACGAGCAGGGAGGGCGTCCAATGGCAGACGAGATGAGTGACACCCATGGGAGCCTTTTATCAGGGGGGGGGCAGAAGTTGGACGGGGCTGTTGCCTTCCTGCCTGGTTGGAAAGAAGGGCTGCTCCTGGCTGGCTGCACAGGCTCTCTCTTCATTCCTGCATCTCTTGTTGCCGGCCATAAACCCAGTCGGTTTAAAAGGTTAGCAAACTTCACTGAGTTATTTCACGCATGCAGAGTCGTGGGAGTCTCTCCATCTTAACATTTGTGGAGTTGGCGGCTCTTTCCGTCCCGACTTGGAACCCCTTCGCATTCTCTTCTTTTCCTGGCGCATTAACTTAATGTGATTTTAAAACAAAATAAAAAAAATCCTTCCAGTAGCACCTTAGAGACCAACTAAGTTTGTTCTTGGTATGAGCTTTCGTGTGCATGCACACTTCTTCAGAGAACAAACTTAGTTGGTCACTAAGGTGCTACTGGAAGGAATTTTTTTATTTTGTTTTGACTATGACAGACCAACACGACTATCTACCTGTAACTGTGATTTTAAAAAACGATGTTTAAATCAATTGCTTTATTATGGGATTATTAAGCGTGTTCACCTCCCTGGGCTCCTGCAGCATGAGGGGCGGTTTGTAATATAATAATAATAATAATAATAATAATAATAATAATAATAATAATAATTAATAAAAATAATATTAAACTGTGTTCCGCTCTGGTCAGACCTCACCTGGAATACTGTGTCCAGTTCTGGGCACCACAGTTCAAGAAGGATACTGACAAGCTGGAACGTGTCCAGAGGAGGGCAACCAAAATGGTCAAAGGCCTGGAAACGATGCCTTATGAGGAACGGCTTAGGGAGCTGGGTATGTTTAGCCTGGAGAAGAGTGATATGATAGCCATGTTCAAATATATAAAAGGATGTCATATAGAGGAGGGAGAAAGGTTGTTTTCTGCTGCTCCAGAGAAGCGGACACGGAGCAATGGATTCAAACTACAAGAAAGAAGATTCCACCTAAACATTAGGAAGAATTTCTTGACAGTAAGAGCTGTTTGACAGTGGAATTTGCTGCCAAGGAGTGTGGTGGAGTCTTCTTCTTTGGAGGTCTTTAAGCAGAGGCTTGACAGCCACCTGTCAGGAATGCTTTGATGGTGTTTCCTGCTTGGCAGGGGGTTGGACAGGATGGCCCTTGGGGTCTCTTCCAACTCTAGGATTCTATGATTCTATGATTATTAAGCGTGTTCACCTCTCTGGGTTCCTGCAGCACGAGGGGCGGTTTGTAAACATTAACAATAAATAAATACATTAAGGTTTTGGGCTCCGAATGCGAGGCTTTTTCAGTGCAGAGGTGCCTTTCCTCGAGAAACAAACGCTCAGCCCTCCTCCTCCTTTCTTTTCCCGTCTCCCTTTTAGGATCCAAGGAATCTCTCATTTCCCTGACCATCACTGCCAGCGAAGAAGCCATGACAGTCCTTGAGGAAGTCATCATGTATACCTTCCAGCAGTGTGTCTATTACATCTCCAAGGTAAATACATGTCCCTGCCGCTTCCAGGGAGCGGTGGGGCTGAGGGTTGCTTCTCCTGACCGAGGTCCAAAGACTTGGGGGGGAAACCCCATATTTATTTATTTTATTTCATGGAAAGCATGTGCCGCTCGATCGTAGAAATCCTCAAGGCAGTCTACAGAAAGAATAAAACAGTTGAGGTTATCAGTCAGACCAGTTAAAACATTTGAAAACCATTAAAAACCAGCAATAAGCTAAAACACTCACCAGCCTTCTATTCTTCTTCTTCTTCTTCTTGCTGCTATTGTTATTATTGATTATTATTATTACTAGTTGAAGTTAGCCCGTTCAATAACGGGCGCTAGAGGAGGAGGAGGCAGGAGGAGGCAGAACAGCGGCCGCTGGGGGGTGGAGAAGGGCTCCCTCCCCCTTCTTCTTTTTCCCCGGGGGCGGCTGTAGCGGCGGCGGTAGCGGCGGCGAGGATGGGGCGGCCCTCTGCGTCCGTGCGAGGCAGCGGCGCTGGCGCAACTGACAACGCTGCCTCTCGGACACGCCCCCCTCTCCGCCCGCTCCAATCCCTGCGTCCGTGTGGGACACGGACATGCACAGTAGCGCAATTCCGTGACACACGGACTGGACGCAGGGACACAGCAACTTTATTATATAGGATTATTATTATTATTAAATTTGTATTCTGTCCTATACCAGTAGATCTCAGGGTGGTTCACAACACAAAATTACGATATAAAAAATACATAACACATTCTAGGTATCTGGGTAAAGGTAAAGGGACCCCTGACAGTTAAGTCCAGTTGTGAACGACTCTGGAGTTGCGGTGCTCATCTCGCTTTATTGGCCGAGGGAGCCGGCGTACAGCTTCCGGGTCATGTGGCCAGCATGACTAAGCCACTTCTGGCGAACCAGAGCAGCGCACGGAAATGCCGTTTACCTTCCCGCCAGAGTGGTTCCTATTTATCTACTTGCACTTTGACATGCTTTCGAACTGCTAGGTGGGCAGGAGCAGGGACCGAGCAACGGGAGCTCACCCCGTCGCTGGGATTCGAACCGCCGACCTTCTGATCGGCAAGCCCTAGGCTCTGTGGTTTAACCCACAGCGCCACCCGCCTCCCTTAGGTATCTGGGTAGGCTTGCCTAAATGAAAAGGTTTCTTTAGCAGGTGGCGGAGAAAAGACTGCGAAGGTTGCCATTGCTTGGCGTACATCAACAGGGAGTTCCAAAGTGCGTAGGTGCCACCAGTCTAAAAGATCAGACTTCTTACAGCTGAGGAAGGGGTCAGTTCTTAGTTATGAGCTTAAAGCTGAAATAAAGTTGATTGATTGATTGGTCAGTTCCTCAGATCGAAGTGGTCAAGAGGGTATGCATGGGGCAAGGCGATCTTGCAGAAAGACTGGCTTGCGGTAGACTGAAGGGTGAACATTTCTGAATGCAAGGCAACCCCCCCCTTGCAAGCAGAAATCAAGCCTGTCAGGGAGAAGGTTAATAATGATCTTCGCCTGTCGTGTGTAAATGGCCCTTTCAGCACCCCGGGCTGCTGCTGCCTTTGCCGGACTATCCTTTCTGAGGATGAAGAAAATGAGGTCCACATATCAGGGTCTTTACCCAATGTTGCAGCGGAGGGGGTCCTCATTCTAGACTCCCCAGGAGCACCCAAGCTTGCTTATTTAGCTCGAATCCTTCCCCAGTTGCAGCCAGAGGCACAGACCTCTCAACCGTTGCAGAGCTCATTCTGCTCCCCATGAGAGACGGCTGTGTCTCCAGGCCTGGCCCTCGGCTGCACACATGGCTGGCATTGCGCAAAGCGAAAGCGTCTCCTTGCAGATGCGGCTCTGCACATCCTGCACTGCACCACAGGCGCAGCCAGCCGTGCATGGCAATGGCAACCGTCGCTGGCTGCGGTGATGTCACGGGGAGAAGGGGAGAGGGAGGGAGGGGGAGATCGGAGGGGGGCAACTTCCAGCAGCCTGCAGACATGATACATTACAAACGGTTTTGGGTAGACATTGAGAAGTCAGCATGATTCCAAAACAGAGGGCATGTCTTTTTAATCACCTGTTTGCAAACTATAGGGACGCGGGTGGCGCTGTGGTCTAAACCACTGAGCCTCTTGGCCTTGCCGATCAGAAGGTCAGCGGTTCGAATCCCTACGACGGGGTGAGCTCCCATTGCTCGGTCTCAGCTCCTGCCCACCTAGCAGTTCGAAAGCACGTCAAAGTGCAAGTAGATAAATAGGTACTGCTCCGGCTGGAAGGTAAACGGTATTTCCGTGCGCTGCTCTGGTTTTGGTGTTCCATTGCGCCAGAAGCAGCTTAGTCATGCTGGCCACATAACCCGGAAAAACTGTTTGCGGACAAACGCCAGCTCCCTCGGCCTGAAAGAGAGATGAGCACCGCAACCTCTGCGACTGGACTTAACTGTCAGGTGTCCTTTACTTTGCAAACTATTAGGGTCCTCTTTCGCCTTATAGAAACTGCTAGAGTTTCTTTTCCCGATCCGGCCCCCGGGCCTTAATTTGCTTACCCATGCTTTAGTTCCTTAATCCAGGTCACAGGCTCACCCTAAAGGGGGGGGGGTAAAGGAGGACCCCTGACCATTAGGTCCTGTCGCGGACGACTCTGGGGTTGCGGCGCTCATCTCGCTTTATTGGCCGGCGTACAGCATCTGGATCATGTGGCCAGCATGACTAAGCCGCTTCTGGCGAACCAGAGCAGCGCATGGAAATGCCGTTTACCTTCCCGCTGGAGCGGTACCTATTTATCTACTTGCACTGCGTGCTTTCGAACTGCCGGGTTGGCAGGAGCAGGGACCGAGCAACGGGAGCTCACCCCGTTGCGGGGATTCGAACCGCCGACCTTCTGATAGGCAAGCCCTAGGCTCTATGGTTTAACGCACAGCGCCACCCGCGTCAGGCTAACCCTATGCCCTTAAGACAGGATTTGCAAGCAAAAAGGCAATGGGAAGTCTCTCCCCATTTGCCTCCCTTACTGCAGAGGAATATTTGAGGTCATTGGGAGAGTCAAAATGGCCCCAGGATTGCTCTCCCCATACTATTCCAGATACATGGTTCATATATTTAGATATGTGTGCATTTATGGATTTATGCATTCCATATTTGATTCAGACCTTAAAATTCTTATAACATCACCCAAGCAACATCTCATGCAGCCCCCCCCCCCCGCCTCCCTGCACGGGTGAAATTCGCAGTGTAAGCTCCTGGAAGGCAGGGGGCTCCTCGCTCTCCCCACCTCCCTGCTTGCTCCTTTGCAAAGCTCCGAGTACCCGGGTTGCAACGCTCTCGTCTGGAGCGCCAGGCGTCTGGCCGAGAGGAACCTCTTGCAAAATGAGTCAGGTCTCGCAGCCTGCAAGGCCAGAGAAATGAGCGCTTTTGCCGGAAGGGTGGGGAAACACTTTCCGAGACGCTATATTTGGAGGGGTGACTCTGCCCTTCGCCAGTTCTGGCGCACATTCAGCAAGTCTCCTGGTTGGAAAGCTGCCTGTTCTTTCCCTTCTCAGTTTTTCCTGGTGTCCCTCCCACTCTCAACTTAATTTTTTTTATTATTATTATGAATAAAGCAAGAAAAGCGACTGAGAAAATGCCACGCAGCGTTATCAAAACCCTAAGTTTTGGTACAGTTTTGGCACCAGTTTTGGTACAGTTTTGGCACCAGTACAGGCTGGTGCAATAAAAATAGAAGGGTACGAGTATGATTTCAAGCCCAGAATAAAACAAAAACCCACGACTGTTGTGGGTTGAGATGAATCTTAAAGAGGAATAATATGCTATAGTATTTGTCAGGGATCTGCCCGCCCCTGCCAGTCCAGCTCAGAGTGTTTACAGAGAGCCAGCCGCAACCTGTGTTGACAACAGATTCATCTTCGAGTGAATCAGGGAGTCCCGTTTTGGGGGAGGAGCAGTTAAGTGGCTGGGAGCCAGGAAGTGCCAGGTGTCCAGGGAGTTGCTGGGAGACCTGACACCACCCAGCAGACTCGCTCGGAGGGAGAGGCGTCAGTTCCGGCGCCTATCTCATGTAGGAGGAGGAGGCGGCAATTCAGGATGCCGAGGCTTTGGTGTTGGCGCCAAAACAGGAGGGAGGCACTTCCGGATTCTGCTAGTGACTGAGCAGATAGGATAAGACTGAGCTCTGCACTGTAAATAGCTTGGCACTGAATAAAAAGACTTAAAAGTCAAATGGCTTGGCACGTCTATTGAACAACCTATAAGAGAACCTGACAGTATTGAATTAACCAAACCCATTTATTAGCAGAGGGAGGGGACAAACTGTTTTCGTCTTTATTGACACGTGTGACACAATCAAGCCAGGCAGCTGCAAACTTCTTGTTCCTTCCATCTTGGAGATTGGTCCAATATTCCAACTGTCTCAATATCTGCCTGCCCTGCCCTCTCTCACTGCAGACTTCATTAATGCAGACTGCTGGCAGGTATAAAAAAAAAAGCATATCTGAAAATTAAAAATATATGAAATACATGGCGCAGCAATAAAACTGCTAGCATATTTGCAAAGCTAAGCAGGGTCCAGTATGGTTTCGAATTGGAAGGGAGACCATGTGTCAAGATTCCTGTATTGCAGAGTCCCCTTCCAGCTCTACGATTATATGATTCCAGTCCTGATTTATTGCCTGCTCTGCAATACTCTTCTATGTGTGAGGATTTTCATAGAATCATGGAATTGTCAAGTTGGAAGGGACCCCGAGGGTCATCTAGCCCAACCCCCTGCAATCTGAGCACATCTTAGTGTGCCACCCATTTAGATTTTTAAAAAAATTCAGAAATGCAACTTTTCCAAAACACCAGATTTGCACAGCAGAGCTGTCAAAAGCAACGTTTGAAAAATGCGTGTGTGTATTGCTCCAAGCCAGGAATCCTGAGGGCCATTGTGGGTGCAGATATCTAGATAAATAGATAACACGCACACATACAAGCTGCAATGCTTCCCCAGCGCTACGTGGGGCCAAAGTGGGTCACTCGCCCTACCTCAGAACATTTGGTATGAGAAGTTCAGAACCTTTCTCTCTCCCCATCCCTGTCCAGTCTCTGTACGTGTCTCTGCCGCCCCTGTTGGACTGCAACCCGTTCCAGAGCGAAGGGCGAGAGGGCTGGCTCTCTTCCCCGCCTCTGCCCGAGGAGATCCGCAAAGTGGTGTCGACCTACCAGGCCAGCCTTGACCTCCTCCGCCAGTACGAGGTCCACCTCGAAATCAGCTCCCAGATGTTTGCCTACCTGTTCTTCTTCTCCAACACCCTCCTCTTCAACCAGCTGATGGAAAAAGGTGAGTGGCTCCCCAGGAGAGGTGGGAGGAGCTTCCAGGTGGGAGGTGGGGTGTGTGAAACACAGAGCAGTCAAGTACAACATTCCTAGAGTGGACATGTTCAGACATGAAGAGGGATGTTTGTCCAGCCAGTAGATAAACTTCCTGTTTCCTCCTGTGCTGGGACAGACTTCCTCTACATGTGACCAGAGGTGGGCGTGACCTTGCCTGTGCAGGTAACAAAATAGCACAGGGCAGCCAGCTGTCTCTCTCTCTGACTCCATTCCTTGAAGA
This sequence comes from Darevskia nairensis, assembly GCA_034642065.1. Taxonomy (NCBI): domain Eukaryota; kingdom Metazoa; phylum Chordata; class Lepidosauria; order Squamata; family Lacertidae; genus Darevskia; species Darevskia nairensis. The sequence goes on along the minus strand of JAWWNI010000067.1, from coordinate 174,040 downwards.
AGCAACATCTCCTTAGCCTTAGATCCTCTATTGACTTCCAGCCAAGAGAGGACAAAGGAACTATCTCTTTATGGGATAGATTCCAGCTGTATATATTTTGTAACTTAAGTCTGCCTTCTGGGATCCTTCTGTGAACAGAATGTGTGTGAGTAAACTCTTTTATATACTTTTATCCAAGACTGTGTCATGTCTATTCTTACCAGGAAACTTATTTTAGAGGCTTAAACAAGCCTGGCAAAAACCTTATCCGCTGTGTAAGTTTAAAAGGGGAATGTTACTCTGCTAAATCGTAGAACTTTTTAACACAAGTTGGGAAGGATATAATTAAACAATATATCCTCTCCTGCATCCCTGAACATTCCCACAGGAGGACCAAGGATGCTGGCAAGAGATCATCATGTGGTGTAGTGGTTAAGAGCGGTAGACTCGTAATCTGGTGAACCGGGTTCGCGTCTCCGCTTCTCCACATGCAGCTGCTGGGTGACCTTGGGCTAGTCACACTTCTCTGAAGTCTCTCAGCCCCACTCACCTCACAGAGGGTTTGTTGTGGGGGAGGAAGGGAAAGGAGAATGTGAGCCGCTTGGAGACTCCTTAGGGTAGTGATAAAGCGGGATATCAAATCCAAACTCTTCTTCTTCTTCTTCTTCATCATCGTTTTATTTGTATGCCGCCTTTCCATAGTTAAAACAATGCTTGATCTGAAGGCAGGGATCTGCAGAGAGATTTAATTCTATCAAGGTTTAATTGTTTCATAATTATTGTTTCCCCCCCACACACCCTCTGCTTTTAGCTGTCAGGGGGAAAGGAGAGGTACAAATCAATCAATCAATCAATCAATCAATCAATCAACCAATTAATAAATAATTCAATAAGTAAATGAAATAAAACCTAAGAAGCGCTTGCAAATTATTTGAAATGGAAAAACCTGGCAGAAATGAAGATCTCAAGAGCATCAGGGGGGTCAACTGGGTGATCTGACAATGCACATCCGAAGCTGGTGATCCTTGCATGACCTTCCTCTCCTCCTCCTCTTCCTCCTCCTCCCCAGGCTCCTCCTTGGGCTGCTTCCATTGGTCGAAAGGCGTGAGGGTCCGTGCCACCCTTCGGCTGCTCCTGGAATGGGCCCAGCGCGTGGGCTTTGGGCAGCTGGCGGACGAGTTTTTTGGCAAGCTCTCCAGCGTGGCCAGCCTCTTGGCCATGCCCAACTCCCAGCTGGCGCAGGTGAGAAGCCCTTGGCCTCAAAGGGGCCACCGTCTCGTGAGGAGGGTTGCCAGGTCCCCGGGGGCTGACCCGAAGTCTCCGGGCTTGTCAGCTAACGGAGGGGGCTTGACTCTCCAGCTGGGCAAGAGCGCCTTAAAAAATGAATTTAATCGAGAAGCTTCAGCCCAGCAGGAGCTGGATGCAGATTATTGCATGGCCTCACAGGGGGCAGGAGTGTCCTGCCCTCCTCACCTCTCCCAATTAACTTCCATCTCTTATTGCATAACATTTCGGGGGGGGGGTAATGTTCTCCTCCCCTCACTCTTCACCTCTCCCAATTAACCTCTATCTCTACAAATTATTGCATAACCTTTCTGGGGGTGTGTGTGATGCTCTCCCCCCTCTTCCCCCTCCCAATTAACCTCTATCTCTGCAAATTATTGCATAACCTTTCTGGGGGGGTGTGATGCTCTCCCCCCTCTTCCCCCTCCCAATTAATCTCTATCTCTGCAAATTATTGCATAACCTTTTGGGGGGGGCAATGTTCTCCTCCCCTCACTCTTCCCCTCTCCCAATTAGCCTCTATCTCTGGAAATTATTGCATAACCTTTCGGGGGGGTGTGATGCTCTCCCCCCTATTCCCCCTCCCAATTAATCTCTATCTCTGCAAATTATTGCATAACCTTTTGGGGGGGGCAATGTTCTCCTCCCCTCACTCTTCCCCTCTCCCAATTAGCCTCTATCTCTGGAAATTATTGCATAACCTTTCGGGGGGGGTGATGCTCTCCCCCCTATTCCCCCTCCCAATTAACTTCTATCTCTGCAAATTATTGCATAACCTTTTTGGGGGGTAATGCCCCCTCCCTCTTCCCCTCAGTGGAGCAGGTGTGGTGGGGCAGGAGGCGGAGGTGTGGAAGGCCTTGACCAGGCATAGGCCAACTCGGCCCTCCGGATGTTTTGAGACTACAACTCCCATCATCCCTGACCACTGGTCCTGATAGCTAGGGATGATGGGAGTTGTAGTCCCAAAAACATCTGGAGGGCCAAGTTTGCCTGTGCCTGGCCTTGACTCTCCACCCTTCCATCCCATCTCTCCCTCCTGTGGCACCTGTTCTTTGCTCTCCAATCCCCTCCTTCTCCTGGTGCCCCCTCAGCAGTCTCCGGCCACCACCTCTCAGTGTCCAGCCAGCCAGTCCCCTGGGTCTCAGGTTTGGCCTCTGAAATCTCAGCGCCTAAGATCCTCACGATCCCGTGATGTTGGCAGCTCAGAAGGTCTGAGGGTGGCACCAGCGCACTTCGGTGCCTCTGCCCCATGATGGCCGTGGGAAGCATCCCTCCGCAACTCGTCACCTGGCCCTCTCTTGCTTTCCTCAGATGACCTGGCCTGTGCTGAGAGCCGAATTCCCGGCCCTAAATCCTGCCCAGCTGCACCACATCCTCACCCAGTACCAGGCCTCGTCCGACATGGGCTGTGTACCAGCCTGGCAGCCCAGCAAGGAGGATAGCCTGGCAGCCTTCAGGACAGGTAAGATCCGGCACGGCCGGGTTGCCCAGCGAGGGATTCCGTCAAGAATCGTGGGGGAATCGTAGAAGGGGCAATGGGGAAAATGCTTAAAGAAACAATGTGTATGCCAGGGGTAGGCAAACTAAGGCCCGGGGGCCGGATCCGGCCCAATCGCCTTCTCAATCCGGCCCACATACGGTCTGGGAATCAGCGTGTTTTTACATCAGTAGAATGTGTCCTTTTATTTAAAATGCATCTCTGGGTTATTTGTGGGGCCTGCCTGGTGTTTGTACAGTGGAACCCCCTGTTACGTACGCGATCCGTTCCGGGTCGCGGTACGTAACGCGGGCGGACGTATCATGAACACAAAAAAACAAACCCAAAAAAAACCCCGGAAGAAGCGCGATTTGAGCACTTCTGCGCATGCGCAAAGTGCGTCGCGCGCACTCCGGGGAGGACTTCCGGTTGCGGAGGTCTGTAACTCGAATGTACGCAACACGAGGTATGACTGTACATGAGTAGAATGTGTCCTTTTATTTAAAATGCATCTCTGGGTTATTTGTGGGGCATAGGAATTCGTTCATTTCCTCCCCCCAAAAAATATAGTCCGGCCCCCCGAGGGACAATAGACCGGCCCCCTGCTGAAAAATTTTGCTGACCCCGGTGTATGCAGTTCAAATGTCCCCATTTCTCTGCCACTAAAAATGAAATGGGACGGACTTCAGTGCTGATTGGATGCCCCCCCCCACCGGTCACCAATTCAATTCCTGCCTTGATGGGGGTTGGACTAGATGACCCTCCGTGTCCCTACAATTCTATGCATCCCTGACATCCCCAAGCAGGGCTGGGGAGGGAATTCCCCTTTCTGACACCCTCTGCCAATCTTTCAAAAATACGAAAACACTTCAGAGGACCCAGTGTAGCCCTGAGAGGGCTAACCAGGCTTGGGGGGGGGGGCTAGGGGAGCGCCACAGATTACTGGCTGATTCTTGTGGGAACAGGGGAATGGAACGGAGCGCTCTGGGAAAGGTCGCCGCAGCCGAGACCTTGACCGGGAGCACTTACTGCAACATTTTGCTGCGGGTCCCAGGCGTAGTTTCATATTTCATAGGTGAAAGTCATTCTGCAGCGCTGACCAATCCGCTTTGCTCGCTCCCCTGCTCCCCCCCCAGCGCACATTTTGATTAATGGGAGACATTTGAGGGGCACATTGCTCAGAGAGAGAGGCGAGTGCCGCATGCGGTCCCCGCACCGTTTCCACGCGAGGGAAACGGCCCCAGCCACAGCCTTCGGTGCGCTCTTGTCTCAGAGTACGGATGCCAGTCGTTCCCCCGCAGAGCTTCTAGGGCGGAAACAGGAGGCTGCTGAAATATTGCAGTGGAAACAAACACACACACACACACCCCTGCCAGGAAAGGCAACCTTTTAAATCAACATTTGGGGAATGATTTTGTGTTCAGTACCCAAAGCGATGGGCAGAGGAGCCTCATCAGTGCCAAAGCAATTAGACTGAAAAATGGGAGGCAGTATAAAATTTAAAGATTGAAGAAAGTTGGAAGAAATGATAGTTTACAGATTAGAATTAGGATTAAGTAATGTAAATGTATGATTTATGGTTAAGAAAATTATAAGATGAGAATAGAAGTAATATAAGAAAAAATAATGAAAGATGAGAGGAAATTACTAAAGATTGACATTGAAACGCACTGGAGGAAGACACCCCAACATGATTTGACAAGATGAATGGGAAATTATGATGTATTTTGTATTTTGTATTATGTGTTATGTTAAGTTTCTTTTTCTGTCTTTTGTTAAAAACCCAATAAATATATATTTTTTTTAAAAAATGAAAAATGGGAGGCAGGGTGGCCTATTTCTGCTTTTCCTTGGCTGAAAAGCGGTTCTCCCATCCCATGCAAATGGCGAGGGTGGGGTAGCCCCACACTTCAAACCGCACAGAGGATTCTGGGGGCACATGCTGAGCTGGTGTGCGGTGGGGGTGCGGGGGTGTTCTTTCTGGTTGCACCACGAAAACCCCAAAACTCACACATTTCCTTCCACCCCAACGGGCTTCAGATGACATCCTGGAGTCCTTTGACAGCCACCCGCCAATCATGCTGCCCAGCGGAGGGTTCAAGGTGGACCTGGAGGCTGAGCACCTGGACGACAACATTTACCAGCACTTCCTCTACATCCGCCACTTCCTGTGGAGCCTGCGCAGCAAAAGCCCCCACCCCAGTGACTCGCCCGAAGCAGAGACCCCCAAGGTAAAACTCGTTCGCCATTCCAGAAGCTTAAGATATAAGAAGGGCCGTCAAACTCAGTTGTCATAAGCTGGGCATGTTTAGCCTGGAGGAGACTGAGAGGTGCCGTGATAGCCACCTCAAATATCTGGAGGGCTGTCACGTGGAAGATGGAACAAGCTTGTTTTCTGCTGCTCCGGAGGGCAGGACTCGAACCCATGGCTTCAAGTTACAAGGAAGGAGATTCCGACTCAACGTCAGGAAGAACTTCCTGGCAGTAAGAGCTGTTTGACAGTGGAACAGACTCCCTCTAGGGTTGTGGACTCTCCTTCCTTGGAGATTTTTAAGTAGAGGTTGGATGGCCATCTATCAGGGATGCTTTAGTTGAGATTCCTGCATTGCTGGGGGTTGGGATAGATGACGGCTGGGTAGAAAGGAACAGTCTGGCAAGACTGCTGATGGAAGGGGGAAAGAAGTCATACAGTACGGTCATCTTACATGGCATTTACCTTGCACGATTTCAACCATATGCGGTTGAAGGGTGCACAAGTTAAATCCAGGCAAGGCAGGGATCTTAAAAGCTCTTTTTACGCCAGGGCTGCGTGGGTTTATCCAGTGCAGAACAAGCTTTGAAGCTCTCTTGCCTCGCTTGGAGGGGCCAGAACCGCTCAGCGCCAGCTCTGGAATGGTCTTGCAAGGTCTCGTGGGCATAATGGTTCGGAGGTGAGGGGGTTGCACGAGATCTTGTGTGGCCCCGCGTGTTCCCACGAAGAGGCTACTTTCCAGAGTTTGTGCGCTATGTGGTCCTTAAAAGCTCAGCACACAGGCTCAGGGAGTATGATGGATTCTCTCTCTCCCCATCCACTAGCCGCAGGGGAGACAAAAAGGGTTTGGGTAATAATAATAATAATAAATTTATTTTTATCTCTTCTATCTGGCTGAGTTTCCCCAGCCACTCTGGGTGGCTCCCAACAGAAAAATTAATTAATTAATTAATTAATTAATTAATAAAGCAATCAAGCATTAAAAACTTCCCTAAACAGGGCTGCCTTCAGATGTCTTCTAAAAGACAGATAGTTGTTTATTTCCTTGGTGGGAGGGCGTTCCACAGGGTGGGCGCCACTACCGAGAAGCTTCCCTGTAACTTGGCTTCTCACAGGGAGGGAACCGCCAGAAGGCCCTTGGAGCTGGACCTCAGTGTCTGGGCTGAACGATGGGGGTGGAGATGCTCCTTCAGGGATACTGGGCCGTTTAGGGCTTTCAAGGTCAGCACCAACACTTTGAATTGTGCCTGGAAACGTACTGGGAGCCAATGTAGGCCTTTCAGGACCGGTGTTACTTGGTCTCAGCGGCCGCTCCCAGTCACCAGTCTGGCTGCCGCATTCTGGATTAGTTGTAGTTTTGGGGTCACCTTCAAAGGTAGCCCCACGTAGAGCGCATTGCAGTAGTCCAAGCGGGTGATAACCAGAGCATGCACCACTGTGGCCAGGGCCATCTTAAGCATATTCGGCGCTGTGGTGCAAAGCTCCCTCCGTCGAAACACCCCCCCCCCCGTTTCCCAGAGTTTTTTAGGGAGGATGGCGCTGCCGGCGGGGCTGGAGGGTGGCTCCTCTGGCAGGGAAGAGACAAAGGCTGGACGTGGCGCCTCCTGGCTCAGCTGGCCGCTTCATGGCCACAACAGACCGATGCTCGGGCATGGTGCTGCTTCGGCGCGGCATGGCGGAGGTGGGCGAGGGCGGAGAGTTGATGCCAGGAGGCGCTGCGTCCAGCTCTTCCCTGGTGCCCTGCAGAACTTGACGCCCCGGCGCCCCGCGCCACTAGCCTCTATGGGTAAGACGCCCCTGACTCTGGCGAGACAGTCTGCGGGCAGGTATTTCATTTTGCGATTTTCATTTTGGAACTGGACTCCTGTGTAACATCCAGTTGTACCGTATTTATGTCAAACAAAGCCACTCTGCGTATTGCTTTGACATGTATGGCGCCACGGGCACACGCTAGCTCATCCTGAACTTGGAGGAGAAGCAGGAAGGAAGTAAAACCCCAAAGGAAGTGGTCTAATTTACCAACAAGAGAGGAAGAATCAGTGAGGAGAAAGGACAGGTTGCCTTTCTGTCTGTCTGTCGCTCCCCTACTGGTTCAGGTAAATCATTGCATGTGGTGTTGCTTAGTCTGAACACCCAATCCTTGCTATGCCCAAGGGCTGTCTGGGCAGGATCCAAAATGATCTTCCCAAACAGGGCCACCAAGATCTCCCCTCCAACTCCTTGAGGCTTGACAGCCACCTGTCAGGAATGCTTCGATGGTGTTTCCTGCTTGGCAGGGGGTTGGACTGGATGGCCCTTGGGGTCTCTTCCAACTCTAGGATTCTATGATACTATGATCCTCTGCCCCACATTTTGCAGAATATGTTGAGAGCTGTTGAGATGGGGTGTGTGTATGCATTGGATTGTTTGCAAACCTGCGGACGTGAGATTGTCAGTGGCCGAACCGGTGCTAGGGTTTTTGGCGCCCTAGGTGAGGGGGCGGGCCACGTGACGTCATTGCGCATGACGTACGGTGCCCCGCCCCCTGCCCTCCGGGTGCCCCATGCTGCCGCGATTTTCGCTGCTGGTTGGGGCGGCACCGGGCGGCGGCAGGGGGCGAGGGGCAGGCTGCCCAGCGCCCCCTCCATTTTGGCGCTCTAGGCAATTGCCTAGTTCGCCTAAATGAACGCGCCAGCCCTGGTCAGTGGGGTCCACTCCGCCGGTAGAGAGTTGAGCAAATGGGCAAGTCTTTTCTTCTCCCCCCCCATCTGAAATATTGTGGCCCCTTCCGTCTCCCCAGGGCTCACACCCAACAAGCAAACCAGCTGCTGCTGCTGCAAACCCAACATGAAATCCAGCAGCAGTTCTGAATAATTGAAAACCAGTCGAGGGCTCAAATTCCAGGGAGTGCGCATGTTAAACCCCCACCAAACTTACACATGCTCATCACCTTTCCTTCAACACCACCTGCCTGTTTCTGCTGGGCGTCTGCAAAGAAATCTTCCTATAATCTTAATCGGGAAGGACAACGATATCGCCCACATTCTCCCCAGGGGTTTTTTTTTTTCCCCTTGGGTGGGGGGACGCGTTCACCTGGTTGTGAAATCAGCACCCACACATTTTCAGGTCAAGGCAAAACTCCGAAAGGGGTAAGAATCTTAAGTCTGTTGCAACAAAGAGGGCTGTGGCACTTTAAATGATAATTATATATAAAGATTGTGGACGCGGGTGGCGCTGTGGTCTAAACCACAGAGCCTAGGGCTTGCTGATCAGAAGGTCGGCAGTTCAAATCCCCACAGTGGGGTGAGCTCCCATTGCTCGGTCCCAGCTCCTGCCCACCTAGCAGTTCGAAAGCACGTCAAAGTGCAAGTAGATAAATAGGTACCGCTCTGGCGGGAAGGTAAACAGCGTTTCCGTGCGCTGCTCTGGTTCGCCAGAAGCGGCTTAGTCATGCTGGCCACATGACCCGGAAGCTGTATGCCGGCTCTCGGCCAATAAAGCGAGATGAACGCCGCAACCTCAGAGTCGGTCACGACTGGACCTAATGGTCAGGGGTCCCTTTACCTTTATATATAAAGATTATTACGGCAAATGCAGCTTGCAGTTCTCCAGTTCAGGGTGTCAGCCGGCCAGCCCCTCTTGCAAGAGAGTCCATTCCACTCTCCTGCTTTTCCGTTGCTGCAACTCGGTTAGGAGTAGCGGAAGCTGCGGGAGTTTTGCGAAGCGAGACGAGGGGTTTTTGCTTTTCTTCCTGCTGAGTTTCAGTTATCTCAGGTGGAATTGTGATTGCTTTTTTGAAAGGGCTGTGTCTGCCCCCCCCCACACCAAGGGAAAAGGGGCTCCCTTTGAGTCTGGCACTTCTCTTCCTATCGATGACCCCATGATGGCACCTACTGGGTGTCACCTGCCGGCGCTTGAGACCAACCCCTCCCCTCCCCGCCTTGCCTTATCTCCAACTGCAGCCCCTCCTGGCCTTTATCGAAAGCTTCCCTGGGCCGATGGTTCACAAGAGAGAAAGAGAGACAGAAGCCAATGCGAGGGATTAGCACTAATCCCCTAACCTGAAAGCGAGGGGATGGAAAGACTCTGGAAAGCTCCTTAGCAGGGCTAAGACGGGGGAGAGTTAGCACTCAAACTCATGGGGCATTCAGTGAAGGAAGCTGAATGCTAGAAGATTCGGGACGGAGGAAAGCAAGTCCCTTCTTCACGCATCTCGGAGATGAACTGTGGAACTCCCTCCCACAAGAGGTGGCGAGGGCCACCAACCTGGATGGCTTTCAAAGAGGATCAGGCAAATTCAGGGGGGAGGAGAGGGCTTTGGACTAGCCAGGATGGCTCTGTTCTGCCTCCACCGTCGGAGGAAGCAGTGCTTCTGAATCCCTGTTGCTGGAAACCGCAGGAGGGGAGAGCACGGTGCTGGACTAGGTGGGCTTTTGGCCTAATCCAGCAGGCTCTTCATGGATCTCATGAGAGGGGATTGAAGGCAAGGATGGGGCAGTTCAGTTGCACTAGGAACCAGCACGGTGTAGCAGTCCGACTGCTAAACCAGGGAGGTACGGGTTCAAATCCCCGCCTCAGCTGCAAAGCGACCTTTAATGCAGGATTTCCCTTCCCATGGAGAGCCATTGTGGTGTAGTGGTTAAGAGCGGTGGACTCGTAATCTGGTGAACCGGGTTCGCGTCTCCACTCCTCCGCATGCAGCTGCTGGGTGACCTTGGGCTAGTCACACTTCTCTGAAGTCTCTCAGCCCCACTCACCTCACAGAGTGTTTGTTGTGGGGGAGGAAGGGAAAGGAGAATATGAGTCGCTTTGAGACTCCTTCGGGGAGTGATAAAGCGGGGTATCAAATCCAAACTCTTCTTCTTCTTCTTGTAGAGAGATTAAAACAGGTTAGATGGTGCCTTGCATGCCCTGCTGTCTTGGGTCCAGACCTTTCCCTCTTCTTCCCATCGAGGAGAATGAGGATGCTTTGAAGACTCCATTCTTCTGTAGCATCTGTAGCCTGGAAACGATGCCTTATGAGGAACGGCTTAGGGAGCTGGGTATGTTTAGCCTGGAGAAGAGAAGGTTCAGGGGGGATATGATAGCCATGTTCAAATATATAAAAGGATGTCATATAGACGAGGGAGAAAGGTTGTTTTCTGCTGCTCCTGAGAAGTGGACACGGAGCAATGGATTCAAACTACAAGAAAGAAGATTCCACCTAAACATTAGGAAGAACTTCCTGACAGTAAGAGCTGTTTGACAGTGGGATTTGCTGCCAAGTGTGGTGGAGTCTCCTTCTTTGGAGGTCTTTAAGCAGAGGCTTGACAGCCACCTGCCAGGAATGCTTTGATGGTGTTTCCTGCTTGGCAGGGGGTTGGACTGGATGGCCCTTGTGGTCTCTTCCAACTCTAGGATTCTATGATCTGTGCTGGCTGCCCATCTGCTACAGAGCCAGGTTCACAGTCCTTGTATTGACAAAGCCCTGAACAACTTAGGCCCCGGATGCCTCAAAGACCATCTAAACCCTTCTATCCCACCTTGGCAGGTTCGTCTGACTACAACATGAAATGGAGCCATTAGTGTCACCAGCCCAGTCCTGTGGAACTCTCTGCCACTGGAGATCCAGCAGGCTCCTTCTGTTCCAACTTTTCAATGCCTCCTGAAAACGTTTCTGTTCTGCCAGGTTTATGTGAGCGATTAAGAACAACCAGAATTCAGCGGCCAGGTTGCTGACCAGGGCAAGGCAATTTGAGCGTATTGCACCGATCCTGGCTCGACTGCACTAGCTGCCAGTTTCTGGGTCCAAATCAAAGTGCTGGTTTCGACCTATAAATCCTTAAACGGCTCAAAACCACAACACCTCCAGGACCGCCTCTCCCCATAGCAACCGACCCGGAACCTGAGATCGTCCCCTGTGGCCCTTCTTCACGAGAGAGGATGGCAACACGAGAACGGGGCCTTTTCTGCAGTGGCTCCCCACCTGCTCTCCCCAGGAGGCTCATCTGCAGCCTTCATTATACACCTTTAGGTGTCAGGCGAAAATGTTCCTCTTCTCCCAGGCCTTTGGCTAACTATACAACCTATGACCTTTTAAATGTGTTTTCTGGGGGGGGGGGGTTGTATTTTTTACTACTATTATAGCATGTATTTTGTGTTTTATGTCGTTAACCTCCCTGTGATCTCTTGATGAAGGCTGGTATATGCATTTAATAAACGAAAATAATTTAATAATAATAATAATAATAATTTATTATTTGTACCCCGCCCATCTGGCCGGGTCTCCCCAGCCACTCTGGGCGGCTTCCAACAAATATAAAGATACATTAAAATATCACAGATTAAAAACCTCCCTGAACAGGGCTGCCTTCAGGTGTTTTCTAAAGGTCATGTGGTTGTTTATTGCTTTAACCTCTGCTGGGAGGGCGTTCCACAGGGCGGGTGCCACCACCGAGAAGGCCCTCTGCCTGGTTCCCTGTAGCTTAGCTTCTCGCAGCGAGGGAACTGCCAGAAGGCCCTCGGCGCTGGATCTCCGTGTCCGGGCTGAACGGTGGGGGTGGAGACGCTCCTTCAGGTATACAGGACCGAGGCCGTTTAGGACTTTAAAGGTCAGCACCAACACTTTGAATTGTGCTCGGAAACGTACTGTAAACGACAATAATAGCCTCTGCACAATAGTTAGCTGATTTCTGATTTTAACATTCTTTTTCAAAATGGTTTTCATGGTTCTCCTGTATGGCTGTTGTAAACCGCTCTGACGGCTCCCCCCCCCAATATGAATTTCAGGATATAGATGTTTCATATAAGTAAAAGAGAGACTGACGCCTCCTCTTTCCCTGTATCTCCCTGTTAAAGACAGATGCCATCGGCTGCCAAACCACCCCCCAGGTGGACTCGGAGGCAGAGGGGCACTCCTATGCCCGGGCGAACTGGCAGCGCCGCAGACCCATGAGCTGCGTGGAGCCCAGGTCAGCCGGGGGTCCCTCTCCTGTTCCACCGGGCGCCAACGGTTCTGCCGGGGATAACGAGGCTTGCGAGCTGCGGCTCCAGGAGAGCCTCCACCAGCTCCACCTGCCTGCCTCTCAGGGGAAGGGCAGCGTCCTGTCGGCGCCGGCAGACCCCTCCTGCCTGCTGACCCCGCCCAACACGCCTCTGACCTTTGACCCAGCGGGCCTCGAACTCACCCCAGAGGCCACACCCGGAAATGCCACGGCGGACCCTCGGAGGAACGGCCTCAGCGGCACCAAAACCACGGCCCTTGAAGGTAGGAAAGGAAGAGCCGAGTTGAACCTTCCAGGAAGGCTGTTATAATAATGGGGAGTGTGTTTCCGCTGAATTATTCTGCTGAGAATATATCTGAAGAAGTGTGCATGCACACGACAGCTCATACCAAGAACAAACTTAGTTGGTCTCTAAGGTGCTACTGGAAGGAATTCTATTATTTTTTATTTTGCTTTGATTCTGCTGAGAGTTATCGCAAACTGTTACATTGGAAAGGGTTATCAAATACAGTGGAACCTCAGTTTTCCGAACTTAATCCATTCCGGAAGACCGTTCGGCTTCCGAAAAGTTTGGAAACCGAGGATCAATGGGCTGGCTGCAAAGTCAAGGGAGAAAAACAAAAAACGCTGCCCGGAAGCCGTTTTGCTTCCGAAAATTGTTCAAAAACGGAAGCGTTCACTTCCGGGTTGTCGGCACTCGGGTTCCAAATTGTTCGGCTTCTGAAGCGTTCAACAACCGAACTTTGTTCTATTTATTTATTTAAACTGTAAGCAACAAAATAACTAATCACACTGCAGTAATCGAGTATTGAAGCAGCCGGAGCATGGACTGCTTATGGCCAGGAATGGCCGTAGCTCTCAGGCCAGCCGGAGTTGCTACCTGAGCCTCCAGGGACAGAGTTGGATGCAGAAGCAGCCCCAAACTGCGAATCTGCTCCTTCAGGGGGTGGGCAACCCCACCCAGGGCAGCCGACGAACCACTTTCTTGGGCACAAGAGCGCCGCGGTGCCTCCGTCTCGTGCTAGGATCCAAGCGCCGCTTGTTTTGCTTCATCCATTTCGCCCCTGGATCCACGGGGTGATGCCCCGGCGTCCGTGTGGCCTCGCCTGGTTTGGACGCCACGGTGTGCATGGTCTGGGTCTCCCCGCCCCACGTAGCAAGGGATGCTGCTCCCCGTGGCTTAAGCACCAACGCTCCCCAGAATTCTCCAGCAAGTAAAACAACAGACAGGAGGGAGGGAGGTTCTAGCCTTAACTTGGGGGTAGTTTTCTACATGGGGGGTGTCTCTCTCCCCCCCCCCAAAAAAGGGACCTGCCACCCTGCAGGCTGAAGTGATACTGACCACCAACCTGCCTGCCCTCTTACTTACAACCAGATTGGGGCAGTATTACTGTTAACTGAATTTATAGGCCTCCCTTCACCTGAGGATCAGGTGATCTTTGCAAAATTCACCAGGGAGGAGGAGGAAGATAGGGGTGGGGACACTAGAATTAATTGGCATTGCTTGTCGTTGGCTCTGGCACCCCCTAGTGGTGGGCTCCCTGCCTTCCGCCCTACCAGTTGCCTTCTAGGATCCTTAGGCTTGTTTTGCAGGAGCTGTGGCTCACGAGGCAAGCCCATCAGTGGGCAGAGCCCGTCCACCTTGGAACTGCAGCTCCCGGGAGGAATTGGAGGTAGACGGAGTCCATTTCAGTTGCCAAATCCTCTCCCGGCCTTCGGCAGTGAAATGCAGAGTGTTACCACCTTGTGCTCCCGCCTCTTGAGTCACTGGGTGGAAGCAGCTGGGAGCAGCCCTTGCCAAGCTCACTGGCAGCTCCAGCCTCAGGTCGGGCTCAGTGGCTTCTGACGCTTGGCCTCCAAGCTCCCATTTATTTCACAAAAACAGCTGTGGTTCGGGGGCAGACGGATGGTTGTGTGCACTTGGTCAGAAGGTCCCTGCAGTTTAAAAGTGATTTGCAGCTGATTTACCATACTGCTGAAAGCAGCAAGAGAGTGCATTGCACACAGAAATGGGAAAATAAAGACCACTGGGTAAGGAAAACGTGGCCAACTATCTTAACAATAAAACTTACATACATGAGAGAGTTACAGGTAGGTAGCCGTGTTGGTCTGCCATAGTTGAAACAAAATACAGTGGTACCCCGGGTTGCACACTCAATTCATTCCGGGGTGCCGTTCGCACCCCAAACAGTGCGCAACCCGGGCGGCGCTTCTGCGCATGCGCAAGAGCGCGCGAGATCTCGCGCTTCTGCGCATGCGTGAACTGCGCAGAACGCTTCTGCACATCCGCGGACATGCGCAGAAGCGTCCACGCTCCGTGTTACACTTCCGGGTTTGCGGAGTGCGCAACCCGAACGTACGCAACACGGGGTACGACTGTAAAAAAAATTCCTTCCAGTAGCACTTTAGAGACCAACTAAGTTTGTTCTTGGTATGAGCTTTTGTGTGCATGCACACTTCTTCAGATACCTGCATGCACATGAAAGCTCATACCAAGAACAAACTTAGTTGGTCTCTAAGGTGCTACTGGAAGGATTTTTTAAATTTTGTTTCATACACGAGAGAAACGCTTGCCAGTTCCCCACAGGCGTTCGGTTGGCCACTTTGAGAACACGGCGCTGGACTAGATGGGCCCTGGGCCTGATCCAGCAGCCTCTCCTGAAGGTCTTGCATTTAGAAGGTGTTGCTTGCGAGGAACAGGCAGGCTCACCGATCGCCTTCCTTCTGACCCCAGGCTCTTCGCCAACGCCCTACGACTTCCCAACGCCAGCCTCTTCGAGTCGCAGCTCGGCCGCAGACGATTTTTGCTACGTCTTCGTAGTGGAGTTGGAAAAGGGGCCTATCGGCTTGGGAATGGGGCTGATCGATGGCCTGGTGAGTTTCTCGTTCTGCCAGCTTCAGTCGCTTTTGGTCTGCTCCCAAAGAAGGGCTGGTGGGGAAAGCTGTGCAGATGGAGAGGTACACACAGCTCCTGCCATCACCCTTGGCCATGCTGGCTGCTGGGACCAAGGGAAATTTGGAGCCCAATCAAAACTGGAGGGCACCCCCGCCACCCCCCGCGAGCCAGCCCTAGTCCTAGTTTCATCCCTGCTTGGAGATGCCAAGGATTGACCCTTTGGCGTGCCAAACACACACCCTGCCCCTGAGCTACGTTGAGCTTCTTCCGTGTGCTAAAATGTTCCCTGGTCAACTTGTTAGGAAGGTGGCTGGTCAGGGGCGTACCCAGGATCAAAACTAGGGGGGGGGCAAGCCATGCTCGTTCAGGTTTGCTTTGAATGGACGCTGATCATTTTTGCTTCTAGGGCTGCCTTCTGGGGGGGGCAGCTGCCCCCTCTGCCCCCCCCCTGGGTACGCCCATGTGGCTGGTTGTGCTGCTGCAGATGCACCCGGGCGTTTATTCTCTCTGCGCTCCTTCCAGCGGTCATTCCTCTTTGGGTCACCGCTGAGGATGCACAACCCGACCCGATTTTCACCAGGCACTGCGGTCATCTGCAAGGGATTCCCACACGACAGGGTTGGTGTTGTCATGTTTGCAGCAAAATAAATAAGGCGGGCCTTTAGGTGGCGTCAAAAGCCAGGGCAAAGAGGTGTATCTTCAGCATCCTCCGGAAGCTGCGCAGTGAAGGCACCTGGTGCACCTCTCCAGGGAGGGAGTCCCACAGCCTAGGGACCGCCGCAGAGAAGGCCCTCTCCTAGGTCACCACCCCCTTCTGAGCCCCTGAGGGCAGAGGACGTGCCAGGAGGGGGTCCTCCACCAATCTCAGCACCCGAGGGAGTCTGGAGGGGAGAGGTGACCTTTTAGGTCTTTGCATCCCGAGTTGTTTGGGGCTTCAAACATCAGAACGAGCCCCTCGAATTGGGCCTGGAAACGAACTGCCAACCAGTTGCAAGAAGAGATGGCAAGAAGGCAGCCCAGGAGTTTCCCAGTGAGACTGTCCAACAGTGGGCTCCTGCAAATGCCTCCATCCATCGCTGACTCCTGCTTTGCCTTCTCCCCCCCCCCCATCCTCTTCAGCACACGCCCTTGAACTCGCCCGGGATCTACATACGGACCCTGATCCACGACAGCCCTGCAGCAGCCGATGGCAGGCTCTCTATTGGGGACCGGATCCTGGCTGTCAATGGCACGAGCCTCATTGGCTCCGATTACCAGAGGTAGGGAAAGAGGAGGGAGGCCTGGTGGGGGCAGGAGGAACCGATGGTGTGGCTCAGCGGAAGGCCGCATCCTGCCTTCTCGCTCTCACCCACTCCTTCTGATGGGCTTTCCCCTCCCCCCCCGCTCCCCTTCTTCTTTCAGTGCCGTCGACCTCATCCGATCGGGGGGCAAGAAGCTGCGGTTCCTGGTGGCCAAATCGGACCTGGAGGTTGCCAAGAAAATCAGCTTCAGCTCCTCCCCTTCCCCTTAAAATAAAAGAAGAGGTGCCTCCGAAACAGCTCTCCTGGGTTCTCCAACTGTGCACGCTGCATCAAGCACAAGGGATCGGGGCCATGGGCACAGCCTGGGGAGACTTCTTGCAATGGGGCATCCTGGCCGCAGGCTCCCACCAGCCCCTCGGAAGTGCCTGCAGGCAGCAACATCAGACTACGCCTGGCCTCAGAAGCAAACTCTGCTCTCTCAGCTCTGGAACCGTCAAGATGGTTTGAATTGCTGCTGTCTCAGAGCCAAAGGCTGGGCTTCGCTCTTGCAGACATCAGGTGCCAACAGCTAGCGACTTAGAGAGAGGCGGCGCTGCCCCGTTGTGGCTGCCTGCTCTCATTGCAACTGGAGAATTTCGAGGCCAGCTGTTTGTGCACCCAGCCCGCCTGCAACAGATGGATGGGACCTTAGCCTTGCGGCAACATCCCAAGCCCCTGCCCCTGCTGCAAAAATGCCTGGGAGAAAATGGGCTGTTGTCGCTTAGCTATCTGCTCAGGGGGGAGAAGCTGCTGTGGCCAGGCTAAGATGAGGGTGCAAAGTAAGGCAGAATGGGGAGCCCAAACAGCATGACCGGTTTCTCTGCACTGGGCGCCAAGCCAAGGGGGGTGGGGGCCGGAACTATGACATAGTACTTGTGCAGGACAAGAGGTGGGAAGCACTGCCCCTGGAGCCTGAAACTCACTCGCTGTTGCTGAACTACAGTTCCCATCATCCTGACAGGGGCTGATGGGAGTCGGAGTCTGCAGGATGCCCGAGGCCTGGAGTAAGGGAGGAAAGCTAAACCCACAAAGTCCCAGAAATGGATGTCAGGCAGCAAAGAGAGATGGGAGGCTGGGGACATGTTCCAGACGGGTGGGATATAAATAAAATTATTGTTATTATTATTATTATTAAAGGGGGCTCACAGCCAGCCCCTTCCCCCATTTATGGCTATTGGCTACCCTAAATGCACAGCTCTATCAAATCTAAAACCCAATGATGGATAGACACGGGGACTTTGGCGGACGGCCCTAAATCTGGCAGGATTCCTCCAAATTTGCTGGGCTGTCTCAACACCTGCTTAAGAAGTGCATGAGAGCACCATGCCCGGCTGCACCAGTCTCCAAGTCCAGGAGCCTCTCTCTGAATCGCGGCTGGGCAAGATGCCTTCTTCAGGGAGCTCACAAGGAAGGACATGAAGGCAGCCGCCCTCCCTGCAGCCGGCATTCAGTAGCTCAACTGCCTCCGAGCAAGGAGGCTCAACAGGGCTGTTGCAGCCAAGAGCTGCTGGCGGATCCATCTTCCCCGAAGGAACGTGGCCCTTTTCAAATGGAAAACTTGGCACGTGGCAGTTCTGCTTACGGCCGCAAGAGCTAACGTAAGCCCACCATCCTTCGTGTGTCGGGTAGCAGATCAGGAAAAGAAGCCAAAATATGCCTATGATTCAAGCGAGGTTTCATCCGTGGTCCCATTCACGTGGAGAGACTTTTATCTCATTTACACCAGACCTCCTCCAATACCCCCGATGTACAGAAGCTTCTGTTTTCTAGGCGAACAGTATTAAAGCGCATTTAGCTCAAGCTGAAAGACAAACATTTTCAATCCCTTCTGCGCCCTCGGTTCGCTGGGCTGAAAGACAGCAGTTTTTCTCCCTGGATTGAGGAAGGGCGACAACCTTCATTTGTTAATACCGTGCATCTTTTTAAAAAAATAATAATAATGTATATATAGTTACAGTATTGCAGACGATGTGATAAAGAACAAGGCCAGGGACAAAGGGCCGGTATGTCCAAGCTCCTTCTCTGGGTTAAATAACTGGATACAGTAAAGCTAGCAACCGTCATAACAAGGGTTGGCAGACGTGTCTCTTTCTGGGCTCTGGGCTCATTTTTGCAAAAGGGAAGGCAAAGGAGTGCCGGGAAGGGGAACACCATTCACACAGACACAAGAGGCGCACAGTTGCAGAGCAGGCCAGCAACTTATGGGGGAGGGGTTACATTCACGGTGGTTTGTGCGCAAAGGCAGAATTACGCCCAGTGTGACTATCCAGTGTGGTGTAATGGTTAAGAGCGGTAGACTCGTAATCTGGTGAACCGGGTTTGCTTCCCCGCTCCTCCACATGCAGCTGCTGGGTGACCTTGGGCTAGTCCCACTTCTCTGAAGTCTCTCAGCCCCACTCAGCTCACAGAGTGTTTGTTGTGGGGGAGGAAGGGAAAGGAGAATGTGAGCCGCTTTGAGACTCCTTCAGGTAGTGATAAAGCGGGATATCAAATCCAAACTCTTCTTCTTCTTCTCTTCTTCCCTACCATATAGCGCCCTGGAAATGTCACGTGAGGACTCTGGAAGGCTGTGAAGGGCTCCATAGACCTTGCACGACCTTCCCAGAGCCTGGTGGCAGCAAAGCACATAACTTGAAGATGCTTCCCACCAGAAGAAAACTTGGTGTGGAAAAAGATGCTGGGCCAGGTGGGCCACTGGCCTGATCCAGGAGGCTATTATTAGGTTGTTCTATATCAGAGGTAAAAGGTTGGACATGGGTGGCGCTGTGGTCTAAACCACTGAGCCTCTTGGGCTTGCTGATCAGAAGGTCGGCGGTTTGAATCCCTGCGACGGGGTGAGCTCCCACTACTCTGTCCCAGCTTCTGCCAACCTAGCAGTTCGAAAGCACGCCAGTGAAAGTAGATAAATAGGTACTGCTGTGGCAGGAAGGTAAATGGCATTTCTGTGTGCTCTGGTTTCCCGTTGCACCAGAAGTAGTTTAGTCCTGCAGGCCCACATGACCTGGAAAGCTGTCTGTGGACAAACGCCGGCTCCCTCGGCCTGAAAGCGAGATGAGCGCCGCAACCCCATAGTCTCCTTAACCGTCCAGGGGTCCTTGACCTTTTACTATATCAGACCATCTATAGCTCTGCATTGTTGAGAATTGCAGCTGGGCAGAGGACTCTTGTGCTCAGCTCCTGCTTGCGGGCTCCCCATCAGGGCATCTGGTTGGCCACAGTGAGAACAGGATGCTGGAGTAGAGAGGCCACTGGCCTGATCCAGCAGGCCCTTCTGGTTTTCGGCGGTTCGAATCCCCGCGATGGGGTGAGCTCCCGTTGCTCGGTCCCTGCTCCTGCCAACCTAGCAGTTTGAAAGCACACCAGTGCAAGTAGATAAATAGGTACCACTCCAGCGGGAAGGTAAACGGCGTTTCTGTGCGCTGCTCTGCTTCGCCAGAAGCGGCTTAGTCCTGCTGGCCACATGACCCGGAACCTGTACGCCGGCTCCCTCGGCCAGTAAAGCGAGATGAGGTCCGCAACCCCAGAGTCGTCCGCGACTGGACCTAATGGTCAGGGGTCCCTTTACCTTAGGAGAGCAGGGGGAAAGGAATGGGGGACTGGTTCAGAGTCGCCCGTGGGGCTAGTTGGGAGTGCAGAAACGCCCCAAACCCTTTGCTGCTCCAAGGGAGTCCAGAGACTCAGACCCCAAAGATGGGAGCTGGGGAGCCTTCTGCCCCCGGAAGTCTGCTTTCTGAGGCAGCAGATCAAGGAGCAAGCTTGCACTGCGCCTGGCTATGCCAAATCAACATTTTATTCATAGGGGAGCCCCGATCCAACAACTGATTACAGGGAAATAAGTCTGTAAACTGTTTGCCCAGTTACAAGCACAGGACAGGCAAATCGAAGCACCTGAGAAGTCAGAGAAGGGAGGCAGAATCACCCCAAACAATGGGGAAGGCAAAAATCAAGCCGGTTTTCGAAAAGGAAATTGTTCGACTTGGCCAATTTCATTCCTTCGCCCACAAACCTTCCCTAGAGAGACTCCCTCCACCCTGTTGGTGGGGGAATCCTGCCCCACACCCTCCCAAACTCCGCCTATGCCTCTGGCAGCCCCCCACAGCCAACAGCCCTTGACGATCCGTTTCCCTCTGAAGGACTCAGCCAGGAATGGAGCTTGCTCCCCTCTCCAGGATCCGGCTGGCTGCCTTCATGGCCAGCGGCAGGGAAACGTTTGTGTCGCGGTGGAACCGGGGGCTCGAGACCTCGGGGGACGGGGTCAGCACAAACTGAGCCACGCTGGGCATCTTCAGCAAGTTCATCAGCTCCGTGGCCCGGGTCAGGATGGCCTCGGCGTCCTCAGGGCTGTAGGTGGAGGAGATGGCCGGGTTCTGGATGAAGGTCCGCATCTTGGACAAGAAGAGGGACACCCTGTGCGGAGACATGGGGAGAAGGATGGGGCTGAGCCAGGGCAGGGGGGAAGGAGAGCACCCCTTGCCCCCCGAGGTTTGGGGGGAGGCTGGCTCCGTGAGAAACAGGCTTCCCGCTGGAGGCTGTGGGCTCCAAACCTGGTCACCTGTCGTCGCCAACATATTCTGCGCACCTCACCCGGGTAAGGGGTTCTGGGGAAGTTAAAGTGTTTTGGGGGGAAGGGAAAGGAAGTATTTCACACAAGCAAACAGTTGAACTATGGAACTCACTGCCACAAGAGGCAGGGATGGCTATTAATGTGGGATTAGGCAAATTAGGCAAGGCTAATAACGGGTGGCGCTGTGGGTTAAACCACAGAGCCTAGGGCTTGCTGATCAGAAGGTCGGCGGTTCGAATCCCCACGACAGGGTGAGCTCCCATTGTTTGGGAGCTCCCCCCCCACCCCCACCTTGCCCCCCACCCCTGGTTCAAACCTTGGAATCAAGTCCTGGCTGCGAGATGCCAGCTTGGTGAGCGCAGTCATGAGGACGGCAATGGCGCGAGGAGAGTATTTGGGGATGCTGGCCAAGGGCCGCAGCTGCGTGATCTCAAAGAGCATGGCCTCGAGGGCTTCGAAGAACCTGTTGATCTGCTCCACCGTGCACCGCTTGTCGTGCGATACGGACGCGTACTCGCCAATGGTCCACACCTGTGGGAAGGCACACTCCTTAACTCACAGAGGACTAGAAACATGAGAGGAAAGTGGCAGAGAAAGCCTGTGGGGCCCTAGGGGTGGACGGACTAAGCAGGAATTGACTCGCCCGCCCCTGGTGCCTCTTTCTCTGTCCCTGGCCAGGGAGAGACCAGCAGTTCTCCTTAAGAGAAAGGGAGGAAACTGCTGGCTGAAACCAGGAGGAGTTTTCTGCGGGTAAGAGCTGTTTTGACAGCAGAACCAACTTCCTAGGAAGGTGGAGGGCTCTCCTTCCTTGGAGGTTTATAAACAAAGGTCAGGTGGCCATCTGTCAGGGGGGCTTTAGTTGCGATTCCTACACTGTTTGGGGTTAGATTGGATGACTCTTGTGGTCCCTTCCAGCGCCACAATTCTATGATTCTAATTCTCCTGGGCCTCAGGCGTAACTGCAGGCCGTGTGCCAGAAGAGGTACAAGCAGGCCTCATGGCAGTGTGCTGCATAAATAAGAAACTGCCTTGTGGCTCCTTCTGAACTGAACGATAAATGAAAATGGGGGCTAGAACTGAGAAGACCCTGCGTCAAAGCCCCACTCAATCTTCCCTCTCTCCCCGCACCTTACCTCACCTTAAGGGGTGTTGTTTGGACAAAATAGGAGAGGGGGGCCACATATGCCACCTTGAGTTCTTGGGGAGAATGGGGGGATTTAAATAATAAGTTAACTAATTGTTGTTTAAACTCAGTAGTTTAAATTGTTCCGTAACTCCAAAAGAGTCTGCTAACCTCTGGTTATTTAAGACATTTTTGCTCCGTTCCTTTTTTTAAGTGATGTGGCTTGCAAAATCGAGATAGGTGCATTTCCCAAATTCTGTTGGAAATTAACATGTAACAGCTGGAGAATGTACAAAAGTGCAGTTAAGACACGCACATTCCAAACAGCCTGTTGAGGGCTCCGTACATCGACCAGAATCCCCAACTGTGTACACAATTCCCTCTTCCGGGACAGATTATGCACACATTCTCCACGAGGTCAGGTGAATCGGCAGGTAAAATAACAGCAACCAAAGTAAAACTTAATGTGATAAAAAACAACAACTGGCAAGGACTAAATTAACAGCTGGTCAATGTTCTGCTAAAACCACCGGCAGTAATTTAGCCTGGTACCTAAAAGAGGCCAGATTAATTTTGTCTGGGGAGGGAATTCCACAGCAAACACAAGCTGGTGAATGGATGGAAAACTGGCAAGGCTTCAGCTGGGTGGATCAGAGGAGAAACAACTTAGAAGCTGGGCCACAGATTCCCCCATCCCTGTTTTGAAGCTAACACAGAGAGGGAGCAGCCTGCAGACCATGGGGGTCGCTGGATTCCCATTAGCCCCAGCCAGCCCTGCTGAGCCCCTTAATCAGGGATGATGGGAGATGGAGTCTAGCAACATCTGGAAGGCCGGCAGGCTCTCCTCTCCCGGCATAAGGGATATGATCAGTATCCCAGATGGGAATGTAGGGATGGGGGTTATCCTACCCACCAGGGCAAGTGTGTTTCTGCTTACCACGTCGGTGAATAGGTCCTCTTTGCTCTGAATGTTGGTGACCGTTCCCGAAAACTCCAAAAGCTGTTGGGACAGCTCCACCACCAGCGAAGGGTGCAGCTTGCACAGAACCGACAGCTGGGAGCTCATCACCCTGGCAGGGGAAAGAGGACAGCTGGGGTGACCAGGGGTTCTCTGCAACCCACAGGTGAAGAGAGCAAGGCTTCCGAAACAGCGCTTGGGCCATTTTCTGCTTCTGAATAGGCTTCTGGCAGGAGGTATTTGGGGTGAGCTATTGTGGACCCAGGTGGCGCTGTGGGTTAAACCACAGAACCTAGGGCTTGCCGATCAGAAGGTCGGCGGTTCGAATCCCCGCGACAGGGTGAGCTCCCGTTGCTCGGTCCCTGCTCCTGCCCACCTAGCAGTTCGAAAGCACGTCAAAGTGCAAGTAGATAAATAGGTACCACTCTGGCGGGAAGGTAAACGGCGTTTCTGTGCACTGCCCTGGTTCGCCAGAAGCAGCTTAGTCATGCTATACATGACCCAGAAGCTGTACGCCGGCTCTCGGCCAATAAAGCAAGATGAGCGCCGCAACCCCAGAGTCGGTCACGACTGGACCTAATGGTCAGGGGTCCCTTTAGCTTTTTTATTGTGGCAGCAGAGGCCTTGTCACAAAGGCTTTGATGACACCAGGAGAGCATGCATCAATCAGGGGTGCAACGCCAAAGGGATTCATCTGTTGGGTTCGCTGCGTCAAAACACCCTCAGAACAACTAAAAACTTGCTCTTGATTTATTTGACAGGGTAGGTGGTTTTTTTAAATGTTATTTTTTTGTAATACAAATGTGTATCATGTACTGTAGATGAAATTCTTGGGAACTGTATTTCTGGGGCGGTTTTGTATGTCTGCTTTCTCTTGGGGTTTTTTAATGCTTACTTCAAACTGTATTTATATGGGGGATTGATTTTATTCACTTTTGCACATGTTACCCTGGAACCTTCGCGTGAACGGCAGCTAGGAAAAAAAATAAATTAAGAGACCTGAACTTAAAAGAGAGACATTCTCTCCAGATTGCAAGCCTGGAGGTACAGACTGTTTTACTACTGATTTTTGTAAGCCACTTGGGGAGCCTTTTCAGCTAAAAAACACTTGGTTAGTTAGAACAGTTGCAATAATATACATGTCACTTGGAAACCAAGCCTTTAGTGTCCTTTGCCTAGTCCCGTGGAACTCTCTGCCACCAGAGGTTCAGTAGACAACTTCTGTCTCAACTTTTAAATGCTTGTTGAATTTTTTTCTAGTCTGTGATGCCTAAGCAGGCAACATACCTTTCCACAGTAAGTTAGCTGATTCCTGATTTAAAGTTTTTTAATATGTTTTTTATCAAATAAGCTTTGTGTGCCATTGCTGTAATCCGCTCCAATTATTTAAAAAACGAATTAGCAGTGAATAAATATTTTTATAAATCAAACAAATGAATAAACCAGGCTTAGGGTAGAGACGTAAGCAACCAATAGGTCAGGGCGATGAACGGAAAAATAATATCCCAAGAGGAATCTTGACTGTAAGGGACAATGGTAGTATCAAATCAGAAAATAGCTCCATTGGAGAGAAAGGCTCAAGAGGCAACACTATAGAACTACTCCACCCAGGAGCTTCGGTTGCTATCGGGGCTTAAAAACTCCCCAGTCTGGAGGTGGCAGATTTTGCCCTTTCCCCACCTGAGATGATGAGTCTACACTCACCTGAACACCTCTGCCTTGAAAGCCGGGATTCCATAAAGCTGGTCGCTCCTCTCCAGGATTGCCAGGACCAGCTTGTTTGCAAGAGCCCCATCTGCAAACTGGAGAAGCAGGAAGAGCGCAGACCGTTCAGTGCCTTAACTCAGCGAAGGAAGATCCAGGAATCCTGGAGAATCCCG
Source organism: Darevskia nairensis (assembly GCA_034642065.1). Lineage (NCBI taxonomy): Eukaryota > Metazoa > Chordata > Lepidosauria > Squamata > Lacertidae > Darevskia > Darevskia nairensis. Next base: position 149,386 of record JAWWNI010000067.1, on the reverse strand, counting down.
GGCCCTTGCATGCTGCACTCATCCCATCGCCCGCTATAACGGGTGGCGCTGTGGGTTAAACCACAGAGCCTAGGGCTTGCCGATCAGAAGGTCGGCGGTTCGAATCCCCGCAATGGGTTGAGCTCCCGTTGCTCGGTCCCTGCTCCTGCCAACCTAGCAGTTCGAAAGCACACCAGTGCAAGTAGATAAATAGGTACCGCTCCAGCGGGAAGGTAAACGGCGTTTCCGTGCGCTGCTCTGGTTTGCCAGAAGCGGCTTAGTCATGCTGGCCACATGACCTGGAAGCTACGCCGGCTCCCTCGGCCAGTAAAGCGAGATGAGCACCGCAACCCCAGAGTCGTCCGCGACTGGACCTAATAGTCAGGGGTCCCTTTACCTTTACTCCCATCTGCATTCTGAAAAACATCAAGCAACATGTAGACTTATAATATATTGACAATATTTATATAACACTATCAAACTGTTTCAAAATTCATAGACAGGAGACGTGTAATATGTGCAGGGAGTCACAAACTAATAAGAGCCAAGTAACTATTCCGTAAGCAGAATTAATAGAATGATATGTCACGATAAAGAATGACTGAAATTAAGTCATAAATAACAGATCCAAATGTATAAGAACAGCAACCCAGAAGTGAGATGGTAGGTGCTCCAAACGTCACAAAAGGTTGCTCTGAGCACGGCAGCAGACGGAACAGTTCTTCCAGGATAATGAACTGTTTCAATGATCATTCTTCATCAGCTGGCAATAATATAAAATGAAATCCATTAAATTCAAATACAATCCAGAGATTGAAATGACAGGCCTGTATTCAATCTGTTCTTATAGCACCACCCTGCTCCAGCTCACTCTCGGCAACATTTTGGATCTGTTATTTACTGCGGAAAGGCGTTCAGCCTCAATTCCAGTCATTCTTTATAGCGACATACCATTCTATTCATTCTGCTTACGGAATAGTTACTTAACTCTTTATTAGTTTGTAACTCCCTGCACGTATTACACGTCTTCTGTCTATGAATTTTGAAACAGTTTGATAGTGTTATATAAATATTGTCAATATATTATTAGCCTACGTGCTGCTTGATGTATTTCAGACTGTTCTGTTTTGCAGCACAGGGGGTCTTTTTCGGTTTACCCATCTGCATTCTGGCTTGGTGGTGCAGCCACACCACTGGACCAGGGTTAGCACTGACCCTCGCTAAGGATGCGAGACGAGGCTGCTGGATCAGGCCAAAGGGGGCCTATCTAGTCCAGCATCCTGTTCTCACAGGGGCCAACCAGACGCCTCTTCTGGGAAATAACTGGCTTGTGGACTTGGGTCTGCTTAAGATCCCAAAGGTGCACTGAAGCTGGCTTAGTTTGCTGGCTTTGACCTTGCTCCTGGAGGACTTTGTCCAAGGTGACACCAGGGGCAGCTGCTTGTTATCTTGCAGGGGCAGAGGCTGGAGGAGCAGGGAAAGTGCTTTCGATTGGAGCAGATGCAGCACAAACCAGGCCTTGCCAACACACTTCAAACCATGGTTTCACATCCTAGTTAGCGGCAAATCCTTCACTATACACAGATGAGCATGTCACCGGCAGCCATGGTGCTGCTGAGGCTTCCCAGAATAAAGAAATAAACAACAAATCCGTATTTAGGTTGAGGGCTGGCATGTCTAGTGGTTTGAGTGCTGGACTTAGACCAGGGAGACCCAAGTTCAAATCCCGATGCAGCTGCAAAGCACACTGGGTAACAGCAATCCGATGCAGAGAATCCCACTGTGTTCCCTGCAGCTTACTACCTAGTAAAGGGATGTGGGTGGCGCTGTGGTCTAAACCACTGAGCCTCTTGGGCTTGCTGATCATAAGGTTGGCGGTTCGAATCCCCACGACAGAGTGAGCTCCCGTTGCCCTGTCCCAGCTCCTGCCAACCTAGCATTTCAAAAGCACACCAGTGCAAGTAGATAAATAGGTACCGCTGCGGCAGGAAGGTAAACAGAGTTTCCGTGTGCTCTGGTTTCCATCACGGTGTCCCGTTGCACCAGAAGCGGTTTATTCCTGCTGGCCACATGACCTGGAAAGCTGTCTGTGGACAAACGCCGGCTCCCTCGGCCTGAAAGCGAGATGAGCGCCGCAACCCCAGTTGCCTTTGACTGGACTTAACTGTCATGGGGTCCCTTTACCTTTACCTTTACTACCTAGTAAGTGTGCTGAGGACTGTGGCCTAATGATGTCATCCTTTGCACGCTTTCTCAGAAGCAAATGCCAGTCTGCGTGGTAAGCAGACAGAAATCAGCAACCTCCCTCCTTCTCTCTCTCTCTCAACGCCATCTCAAGGCTGTTGCAAGCGTCACATGGAATAATCCAGCCTTGTAGAAGACTCAGTGCCACCATGCTATTCAGTGAATACCCTCCTAGAACAGGAGCTGAATCCAGATTTGGGAGGAGGGGAGGAACCCAGATACCTAAGCATTGGATGCACTTTTGACGTCTGAATTTTTAAAGCCCTAGTTTAAAACTTTCACTGAAGCAGCTGTATTGGAGGAAATGCAACTGGAACAGATCCTTGCAGGGGGAAAGCAAACCTTACCTCGGCTACAACTCCAAAGTAGAGCTGCAGTAAGACAGGGACGCTCTCCGCACACTGCACCACGCGAGGGGAACTGGCCATGGATCCCAGGAGCTGGCGGATGGGAGTCAACCTGTGGGGGGGGGGGGACCACAATGGAAGAACCCATCAGAAGAGTCTGGCTGCAGCTGGATCAGACCAAAGGGGCAAATATCTGAAGGGCTGTCATATGGAGGAGGGAGCATGCTTGTTTTCCCCTGCTCCGGAGGGCAGGACTCGAACCCATGGCTTCAAGTTGCAAGAAAAGAGATTCCGACTAAACATCAGGAGCAGTAAGAATTTGACAGTGGAACAGACTCCCTCAGGGGTTTTGAACTCTCCTTCCTTGGAGGTTTTTCAGCAGAGCTTGGATGCATGCACCTGTCATTCATGATCTCGTTGAGATTCCGGCATTGCAGGGGGTTGGACTAGATGACCCTTGGGGGTCTCTTCCAACTCTAAGATTCTATGATTCCATGATGCAGCACCAAGGAGAACCATCAACACATCCAGGAGGGAGTGCGGGAAGTCAGTTTCGGAAAAATGTTAAACTTGTTCAGATTTGGGGAAATATCTATTTGTTTCAATTTAATTTGTTTTAATTAGTGACCAATTTGGACAAAAAAAATGAAAATCATTAAGAAGGAGATTTGCCAAAAAACAACAACAACCCCACAACCGCAACAGTACTTTGATGATATCATAAGATGCGTTGGGAACTTTGTTTAGCGGGCAAGGGATGAGTACCCCCAAAATAGACAGCATCAAATAAAGTAGGAAGAGCAGCTTGTCTGAGGGATGGCCTCTTACCTGCCAGGGTCTCCAGGAGCCGACTCGACCCGAAGGAGATACTGGAAGAGGGCTCTGTAGTCCGGGTGGCGGTAAGCTTCCAGGCAGGTGGCTGGCTTCAGAGCAGAGTCCACAGGAGTCCTCTCAGGCAGGGGAGTCAGGGCAGACCTAGCAACAGACAAAAAGCCCATCTGCACCTTGTTCAAAAGCACCGTCCGTTAAAAACGCAGGGGAATCTGGCCAGAAGAAGCCCCCAGCCCTTCCTACAAGCCTGTAAAGGCATATTTGGAGGAGCTTTTCCCACTTTATCTGATCAGCCGCCTTGAGTCCTGGTCTGGGTATAAATAAATATAAAATAGTAGTGGTACCTTGGTTCTCAAACGTAAAAAACCCGGAAGTAAGTGTTCTGGTTTCTTAATGTTTTTCGGAACCCGGACGTCCGAAGTGGCTGTCAGCTATTGCTGTGCCTTGGTTTTTGAACATTTCGGAAGTCAAACAGACTTCCGGAATGGATTAAGTTCGGCACTTTTGTTTTTGCTGTTTATTTTGCATTTTTGTTTTTGAGGCTTTTCGGTTAATTTGTTTTTGTGACTATGTGGAACCCAGTTCATCTACTGATTGACTGACTGACTGTCGAAACAAATTCCTTCCAGTAGCACCTTAGAGACCAACTAAGTTTGTTATTGGCATGAGCTTTCGTGTGCATGCACACTTCTTCAGATTGATTGTGCGACTGCGGAAATGGATAAAAGCCCCCCAACCAAACAATGACTATCATCAGTGCAGGTAAGAATTTTTTTATTTTTTTTATCATCTACAATACTGTCCTATTTATTTTATAGTACAGAACACTGAACACTACTGCTTTCATTTTATGGATCAATGGTCTCGTTAGATAGTAAAATCCATGTTATATTGCTGTTTTAGGGGTTGTTTTTAAAAGTCTGGAGCGGACTAATCCGTTTTGCATTACTTTCTATGGGAAAGCCCGCCTTGGTTTTGGGAAGGCTTTGGTTTTGGAACGGACTTCTGGAACGGATTACGGTAAGTTTGAGAACCAAGGTACCGCTGTAATAGCATTACTCCGCGCTACCTGGCTGCGGGGAGGAGAGCTGTTACCTCAGCTGGACATCCAGCGCCGCTGCCACACAAGGCAAGTCGAGCAGCAGGTGGAAGACCTCCAGGGACGTGTCGGTCCCAAGCAGGGCTGGCAGAAGGTCCATATAATCGGCGACAAGGGCTGGGCTGTTCCATGCCAGGAACTGCAAGGGGGTGGGGGAAATAAGATGAAACTGCAATGAGTGGGCCTGCTCTCCCTCCACACCCCAAATGGATTCTCCCACTATAGATCCTCTCACTGAGGGAAGAGAGCAGAGCCAGTGATCCAAGCCCAGACCTGAAAGCTCCTCCCATACAAAGCCGGTGCCTGAAGTTTGGGCAGGCCATTGGGCCCATCTAGAACAATGACGCCTACTCTGGTTGGCAGCAGTTCTCAAGCGCCCCAAGCAGGTGTCTTCCCTAGCTGGAGATGCTGCAGGCTGAACAAGGCAACCTCTGGCCCTTCCTCAATAGTCACAGCTGGCCACACAGGTGGGTCTCCTCCAGGGCCGGATTTAGGTTTGATGAGGCCCTAAGGCAGTGATGGCTAACCTTGACACTCCAGATGTTTTGGGACTACAACTCCCATCATCCCTGACCACTGGTCCTGTTAGCTAGGGATGATGGGAGTTGTAGTTCCAAAACATCTGGGGTGTCAAGGTTAGCCATCACTGCCCTAAGGCTAAGCTACTGAAGATAATGGAGCCCTTTATATGTCCAGCTGTCCTTTGTCAACAACAAATTGTCGCTGTTTTTTGTGTTGAATATATGCTATATGGTAATATAGCATTACCATATAGCTATGGTACCATATAGCTATGGTGGCACTGTGGGTTAAACCACAGAGCCTAGGGCTTGCTGATCAGAAGGTTGGCGGTTCGAATCCCTGCGACAGGGTAAGCTCCCGTTGCTCGGTCCCAGCTCCTGCCAATCTAGCAGTTCGAAAGCACGTCAAAGTGCAAGTAGATAAATAGGAACTGCTCTGGTGGGAAGGTAAACGGCGTTTCCGTGCGCTGCTCTGGTTCGCCAGAAGCGGCTTTGTCATGCTGGCCGCATGACCCGGAAGCTGTACGCCGGCTCTCGGCCAATAAAGCGAAATGAGCGCCAAAACCCCAGAGTCGGACACAACTGGACCTAATGGTCAGGGTTCACTTTACCTTTTATATGGTAATTTATGGACCTAATAGGTATCTCAAGCCATTTGCACATGCAGAATGTAGGCACCCTATATATAGCAAGGAGCAAACCAGTGATATTTGAGGGTGCAGGCTAGCAGGCGGAGTCCATGACTTACATCATAGGAGCCTACACAACACAAAACACTGTTGCTGTACGCAGGTTTTATTTTATTTGTTTTTTATCTTATATTTTGGCAATGTACATCCATTTTTTTCCCTTTACATTTTTTTTGGGTTCCCAAGAGAGTGAGGCCCTAAGCTATAGCTTGTTTAGCTTATACGTAAATCCAGTACTGGTCTCCTCTCTCCCTTGGATCTCCATCACTCCTAAAGTCGTGGCCAGATTGCTGACCAGGGCTGGTTACAGGGAGCAGGTTTATTCCTTGTTCAGGGTGCTAATTAAGCCCCATGTAGCTTTGGGACAGGCTACCGGAAAGATCGTATCTCCCCCTGCAAAACTGCCTGGGTGCTAAGGTCTTTGGGTGAGCCCCTTCTCTCTGATCAAAATCAGAAGCATGGTTGGAGGGCGACCTAACAGAGATGGGGCCTTTTCTGTGGCTGCCCCCATAATGTGGGATTCCCTCCCTGTCATCCTTCCACTGGCAGGCTAAGACCTTCCTGTTGAGACAGACCTTTGGAAACAAAAGTGCAGGCAACGCTGACTCCCGGGCTGCTGTGAGAGCAAACTGGATTTTAATTGCTAGTTCTAAATGCTGTTTTGATGTTTTTCAACCAGTTTGTTTTTATTCCTTTGTATTTCATAATGTCGCTTTTAAATGGTGGAAGCTGCCTTGAATCTCAACTTGGGAAGAAGGCGCATATAAATACATTAAATAAAATAATAATAACAATAATAATAATAACAATAATAGTAATGGCCCTGAGAAAGAGCCAACTAAGAGCAGTTGGATGAAAAAGCAGAAGCCAGCTGCACATTCTCCGACAGGTTTTAACTTCTGCCAACGAGGCCCCGTGAGAGTCTTGCTACCAGGTACCTTGAATAGGTTTGGGAAGTTCTGTCGGAAGATGCGGAGGTTCTCAGTGAAGAACCGAATGTTGTGCCGGCAGAACTGGATAAACTCAAAGGCCAGCATCGGGCTGTGGAAAAGCTGAGCGGGAACTTTGGTGAACAGGTGCCTGTAAACAGCTTCGGAGTCCACAGCCGCCGTCTCACCTGGGGAGCAAGGATACACACACACACACACACACACACAAATTTAGCATTCTCCATCCTGCCTTAGTCAGCCTTGGGGAGGAGGAAACCCAGGGTGGCACAGACCTAGAGTATTTCCCCCCCCCCCCATAAAATTTATATACCACTTGATTGTAGAAAAAAACTTCTATTAAAAAACCATTAACAGTTCTGGGGGTGTTTCTGTAAGTTTGTAAATGAAATGAAGCTCCACCATTCTTCCCAAAGGTGTCTCTCTGCTTTGTTCCTCTTCCCAATCTTAATTGGTGAGTCAATTTTTCTATATGGGTGAAATACCATCCTCTCTTGTACCAAGAGTTCAAGTTTGCAACTTTAAAGCTCTTCCATTAATGCAGCCATTAAGAGAAAGTAGTTTTCCCGCCAGGTCCTGATTCCCATGTAAATACAGATTCAGTAAATCAGGACTGTCTTGCAAGAGCCTTAGCATAGCATTGCAAGCCTCTTAATGTTTACTTTCGCAAGTATGTGACAAACCCAAGTTCCTCCCGCCACCCGCACTGCATTGCTTGGAGTTCAGCTTCCTGCTTTGGCCGAGAGGGAGACGCAAGGCAAGCAAACTGCTCCAAGGCAGTTGCTGCCTCTCCCTGGCAAGGATTTGGCTCCCATCTCTGGCCTCCCCCCACCCCTGCCACTGCAGAGTCAGAGGGAAAGGGAGGCCGTGGCAGAAGCTGCCTGGCATCGCAGCTGGCCTCCTTACCAAGGCAGTTTGGGGGGCAGAGCTTCGCTTCAGCCAGCCAGCCTTACTCACTGTGGTTCAGGAAGAACTGGGCAATGGGCAGCAGCACCCTGGCATAAGACAGGTCCCCGCTGATCCGGCTGTGCAAGTTCTTCAGGCAGGAGAGTGAGCGGTAGACGTAGGAAGAGTCCTGTCTGCAAATGATATCCATGATGGTGATGGCTTCAATAAGGCACTGTGCGAGGGAAAGAGGGGGAGAGACGTCACCGTCAGGGATTCCGGAATGGCTCCCCAAGATCCCTGCTCAAGCCCCAAGACCAGGGGCGGGACGCCCCGGGTTCCAGCCTCTAGGGGGCGACACTCTGGGAGCCTCCCCCCGCGACCGGTGACTCCCAAAAACCTCTCTTGCCGCCACGGCTGGCTTCACTCCCTCGCTCGGCCGCCGCATGTTTTTTTCCTCCCTTCCTTTCTGTCCCCTGGTAGGGCGGAGCCGCGGGGGCGAGGGGCGGGCCAGTGAGGCGTCACGCTTGTGGCTGGTGTGACGCCCCTCGCTGGCCTGCCCCCGCGGCTCCACCCAGCCAGGGGACAAAAAGGAAGGGAGAATAAAACCACGTGGTGGCTGGGCAAGGGAGCGAAGCCAGCCGCGGTGGCAAGAGAGGTTTTTGCCGGACGGTGGCTCCTTCTGCTCCGCAGCGGCCGAGGAGCAGACTGTGCTCTGTAGCACATGCGTCATGACGCATACGCTACAGAGCGACGCCCCGCCCCCAGAGGGTTCCGCTTGGCTTGCCGTCCTCGGCAGCCAAACGGCTCGCTACGCCACTGCCCAAGACCTTCCTTCAGGTTACTTACGGCTTTCTGAAGCTCCCCGTCGGCTTTCTTCAGAGCCCCTGCCAGACAAAACAAAATTGAACTCACAGAACCATTGAACTGTAGAGTTGGAAGGGACCCCACGGGTTATCTCCCGCTTGGACTACTGCCATGCGCTCTACGTGGGGCTACCTTTGAAGGTGACCCGGAAACTGCAACTAATCCAGAATGTGGCAGCTAGACTGGTGACTGGGAGCGGCCGCCAAGACAATATAACACCGGTCCTGAAAGACCTACATTGGCTCCCAGTACGTTTCCGGGCACAATTCAAAGTGTTGGTGCTGACCTTTAAAGCCCTAAATGGCCTGGGCCCAATATACCTGAAGGAGCGTCTCCACCCCCACCGTTCTGCCTGGACACTGAGGTCCAGCTCCAAGAGCCTTCTGGCGGTTTCCTCCCTGCGAGAAGCGACGTTACAGGGAACCAGGCAGAGGGCCTTCTCGGTAGTGGCGCCCGCCCTGTGGAAAGCCCTCCCACCAGATTTCAAGGAAATAAACAAACTATCTGACTTTTAGAAGACATCTGAAGGCAGCCCTGTTTAGTTTTTATGTTTGATGTTTTATCGTGTTTTTAATATTCTGTTGGGAGCCACCGAGAGTGGCTGGGGAAACCCAGCCAGATGGGTGGGGTATAAATAAAAGCATCATTAATTACCGGTATTATAATCATCATCTAGTCCAACCCCCTGAGATGCAGGAATGGCAGCTAAAGAATCCCTGACAGGTGGCCATTCAATCTCTGCTTAAAAACCTCCGAGTAAGGAGAGCCCACCGTCTCCCGAGGGAATCTTTCCATGCCCAAACAGCTCTTACCATCAGGAAGCTCTTCCTGATGCTTAGTAAGAATCTCCTTTCTTGCGATTTGAATCCATTCGTTTGGGTCCTGCTCTCTGGAGCAGCAGGAAACAAGCTTGCTCCATCTTCCACGTGCCAGCCCTTCAGATATTTTAGGTGGCTATCACGGCGCCTCTCAGTCTCCTCTTCTCCAAGCTAAACATACCCAGCTTGTGACAACTGAGTCGGCAACGAGCCAAAACAGTCACCTCCACCTGCCGCTTCTCCAGGAAAAGCTGGGCCTTTCCTTCCCCTAACAGACGACTGGAGGAATAGTTTGGAGGAAAGACTCCGGAAGGGGATTCAGACATATGGGCATGTCAGGGGACTACAAAGGCCCCCTGCCTCTCCAGCTTTGAGTGAGTACCGTGAACCACAGCCTGTTTTGGAGACAGATTCCAGTGGGACGTCTGGAGGAAACTCCGATGAGGGGGAAGCGGTGGGAGGGCTTTCGGCAGCCTCTCAGAGCCATCGCTCCGTATCAGGGGGAAGGAAAGGGAAGAGCACCAGCTGCTTCCGTTTCCTGAGATGCTTTAGAAAGCGGCGGCAAATCCAACATCTGGCAGTTGAGACAACTGATAGCAATGGAGACTGACGCATTTACGATGTGCTCAGAGTTGTAAACCAATTAGTTAGTAATAAAGCTTTGATGGCTTAATTACTTGGAGTCTGTTTGAATGCCTAGCTGAAGAGAAGCCCAGCGGGGCGTGACAGGGCGCATGAAAAAAAATTAATTTCTGTTGCGATGTGAAACAGGAGACGGAGAACCGAAGTGGTGAAAGAGCAAACAGCATCCCAAAATCTCTGCCACCCTCACCAGCAGGAAACAAGCCAAGCACAGGAAAGGGGACTCACGGCGGTTGCTTTGCTCTATAAGCCGCTGGCAGTACTCAAAGGCCTTTTCCCGCAAGCGCTCCTTGGGGGGGAGCAGGCGGCTGGAGGTGGAGGTGACCGAGACCATGGACATGACCGAGCCGTCCACCTCTGACTTATCGTCTGCAAAGAAAGGGACAAGTGAGCAATTTATCCGTGCAAGCGTAGTGTAGGAACATCGCAGTCTTGAAAAAAGATCTCCCACAGCCAACATTTGCTGCAGGATAAAGAACAGTCGCGGTCTTTAGTGCAATACGGTGGGACTTTGTTTTATATACCTCTGAATCAGAGACAAAAACGCCTGTTTGGCAATCGCCAGGGCAATTTGGCTTGCATGATCTCTCCCTGTCTTCTGTTAAGGGAACCAGACAGAGGGCCTTCTCGGTAGTGGCGCCCGCCCTGTGGAACGCCCTCCAATCAGAGGTTAAAAGGATTAACTACACGACATTTAGAAAACACCTGAAGGCAGCCCTGTTCAGGGAAGTTTTTAATCTGTGATGTGTTAATGTATTTTAATGTTTGCTGGAAGCCGCCCAGAGTGGCTGGGGAGACCCGGCCAGATGGGCGGGGTACAAATAAAAAATTATTATTATTAGGCTCCTATTCTTGTATTTGTACCTATTTTTGCCTCTCACTGATGTATGCTTATCTTATTTATGGTCCTAATGCTCCTGTTTTGTTATGGGGGGGGAGGTTATATGTCAACTTTATATTTTCTGCTTCTTCTCTATACAATTAAAAATCACACACAGAAACATAAAGATGGGACAAAATGAGTTAGTGAAAGGTTTCCTCGGTTTCTTTTTCTAGTAATTTTATTAACTGAAAATCAAAATAGAGTGTACAAAACATTCCAAATCAGCAAAACACAATAAATTCAGCCTGATACAGTCTCACTTTTATGCAGCTTGTCTTTTACAAGATAAGAAAAAGAAAATTAAGGAGAAAGAAAATAATTAAAAGACAGGAAGGAAAAAAACTAACTAATACAGTTGTACCTTGGAAGTCGAACGGAATCCATTCCGGAAGTCTGTTCGACTTCCAAAACATTCGGAAACCAAAGCGCGGCTTCTGATTGGCTGCAGGAAGCTCCTGCAGCCAACTGGAAGCCGCGGATGCCCCATCAGACGTTTGGCTTCCAAAAATAGTTTGCAAACTGGAACAGTCACTTCTGGGTTTGTGACGTTCAGGAGCCAAAACGTTCAAGAACTAAGCTGTTCGAAAACCAAGGTACAACTGTAAGGCTAAGAACCTACCAGCATACTAAGTAGGTTCAAGTTCAAATTTCAAATCATTCTTAAGTAAATATCTATCTGTGTCAATTTCCTATTTTCCTCAAAAGTCTCCTAAATTTCCAACCCACATGCTAACGCAATTAAAATTGAAAGCTCATTCTTTTCATATAAGAGTGTTTACTTTTAAGACCGTAAGATGGTAAACACTGCCTAGACTTAGAAGGGCCTAAGTTCTCCGCCCACCCCAATGTTTCTGCTTGAGTCCCTGTTCTGGGCATAGCTCCTCTAAGGGCCGGTAACAAAAAACTCTACTGCCTCTCTGCAGGAGGTGCAACTGAATGGTCTAATCACACCCAATGCAGAGACACAGCACAACTTAGCTGCCACCATCAGAAGCCCATTGGAATAAGCAGTGGGTTGCGCAGAGTTGCAACAGGCAACCTCTTCTCATGAGAACTCGTGGTTTAATTAGTGATTGGAAAGTCACTCTCTCTTCACTATATATAAAGAGAGTTTGTGTTTTTTTGAAGAAATACAAAGAACATGTCAATCCAAAAGAAGAGACCCACACCCCCAATTATAACAAACCAAGAATATTGTACTGTATATTCCTGCGTATAAGACTACTTTTTAACCCAGGAAAATCTTCTCAAAAGTCGGGGGTCGTCTTATACGCCAGGTCGTATTTCTTATACGGAGAGTATATCCCAAACTCTATATTTTAACTGGGGTCGTCTTATATGCCCAGTCGTCTTATACGCCGGAATATACGGTATTTATTATCCTATCCGTTGTGGAGCTTGTCGCTGTAAACAATGCCATTCGCCATCTGATCCCTCCTTGTCTTACCAGAACAGCAGATGTGTTGACGGCGGCTGCCAATCATGTTCCTTATTGGCTATATGCCCAGTGCCCTCCCCTCCACCTCTCTAGATCCTTACCTGAATTTGGACTGCTTGCCCCGTTGCTCCCGTAGCACAGCAGCCACTTCCGCAGCATGGAGAAAGCCTGCATGTTGAACCACTGGTCCTCTGTGTAATACTGGCCGACCGAGAGCACAGTGAAGAAGTCCGTGGTGGCCGTGCCGTCCACCTCCATGATGGGGCCAGGCTGTGGGGCGGAAGGAAGAGCAGGGTAAGGAAGATCAGCAGATGTCTGTGTATGGTTTGTGGGTTAGGGATACTCTCAAAACTGGAGTGGGTTGAAAAATTTAAATATATGGTAACTGATTAATATGGTGTAGATCTGGATTGTTTGGCTATGGTATTGGAAGTGAGATTTTATGGAATTCGCTGAAACTGACTGGGTGGCAATGCTGGAAGGAGGAAGGGTCAGGGGGGGGAAGGGGGAAAGGATGGAACTTGCCAACCTTGCAGTGACACTGCAGGTCCGGGGGTGGGGGAGGAGGGGAGAAAAGAAAAGATTAGAGAAATGTAAAGGTTAACTAGAATAGTAGGTTATTGAGTAAGGTAGAAATCCTAAGGAAATACCTAGGGATTCCCGGGAGTTTTAGGTCACATTAGTGGTAATAAGAATAAGTTTAGGAAAAGGAAAAGGAAAAAATTGATATTAAAGATTTTTTGACAAGATTTAACAATGAAGATTAAACTGCGTAAATAAGAGAGACACGGAAACTCAGAAGGGGAGGTCGGGGGAAGTCCCGTAAAGATGTGATGGGGAAATGTGAAGAAATAAGAATTTTGTTGTTGTTGTTATTTGTATTTGTGATGTTAGTAAATGTTTGTTTGTGTTAAAAACCCAATAAAAATTATTATTAACAAAAAAAAAAAGAGCAGGGTAAGCCGCTACTTAGAAAGCAGAGAATCAGGACCAGAGAGCCCAGGTGTTTAAAGGCTAGACATGAGGATCAGACCAGTGGTCCACCTCCTCCAGCATCCTGCTGTTCTCACAGTGGCCAACCAGATGGCTGGGGAAAACTCCCACTGCTGCAAGAAGAAGAGGAGTTTGGATTTGATATCCCGTTTTATCACTACCCGAAGGAGTCTCAAAGCGGCTCACAGTCTCCTTTCCCTTCCTCCCTCACAACAAACCCTCTGTCAGGTGAGTGGGGCTGAGAGATTTCAGAGAAGTGTGACTAGCCCAAGGTCACCCAGCAGCTGCATGCGGAGGAGCGGAGACGCGAACCCGGTTCACCAGATTACGAGTCCGCCGCTCTTAACCACTACACCACACTGGCGAGGGCAAAGGTGAACTATGCAAGTCACTCTGAGCTCCTTGGAGGAAGGGCAGGATTCAGTGCAGAATCTGTGTCTGTGCACTTGATTCACTGGATGGCTTTTCCATGTGCCCTCCCTTAAAAAGCCAGCCGGGGCTCAAGCCCCCTGGAGCTGCAGTTCCGCACCTGTCTTGCTCGAGGGTTGAAGAAGCCTCCTGAGGAATGGGGGGCTCCTTGCTGGACGCTGGCATACCTCAGCCAGTCCACCATCCTTTTGCTGAGCAGATTGATCTGATCTATGGATCGAAAGCAACACAGCCCGTCAGAAAGACACAACAGAGGACAATTCCAATGGTTCACCATCAGGCAGCCTCGGGTCCACCTGCAGCTTCATCTGCCCCTACACTGCCCAGAGAAGAGCTTAGTGCTTGGGGCCAGGAGCGAGAAAACTCTGCAGATCAACAGAAGAGCTGTTCCTGTGGATTTGCATCTTTAACACCCACAATTTATTCTACCCATGCAGCCTCATCTGTGGAGAAAAGAGGCTGGAACGGGTTGTTATCAGGAACCAGAAAAGACTACCCTTCTATAAACACCTCCAGCATTTTCTAATTACATTGGCCTGGATGCAGCCTATGTTTATTGCACTTAATCGCTCCTGCAAAACAGCAAACCCCTTAGCCTCTAAAACCTCATCTCTGTAATATTGGCTGAAAATATATTGAGTGACTGCATAAGCAGAACAGAACAGCTACCTGCTTTAGACATTGGCAGTGTCCAGGTTTTATTATTATTATTATTATTATTATTATTATTATTATTATTATTATTTAAATTAGTATATTGCCCTTCATCCAGAGACCTCAGCATGGTTCAAAACATTTTAAAAACCTTCTTCAAACTGCTCCCCTCCTGAAGTTCTGGATGACAAAACCCACAGTACCAAATTTGGCATGGCCAAAACATATGCCATGTACTACACTGGGGAAGGCTAGTCTGAATAATAATAATAACAATAATAATTTTATTATTTATACCCCTTACTTATTCCCCAGCCACTCTGGGCGGCTCCCATCAGAATATTAAAAACAGAATAAAACATCAAACATTAAAAACTTCCCTAAACAGGGCTGCCTTCAGATGTCTTCTAAAAGTCAGAGAGCTGTTTATTTCCTTGACATTTGGTGGGAGGGCATTCCATAGGATGGGAGCCACTACCGAGAAGGCCCTTTGCCTGGTTCCTTGTAACCTCACCTCTCTCAGTGAGGGAACCTCCAGAAGGCCCTCGGAGCTGGACCTCAGTGTCCAGGCTGAACGATATACTCCCTTTCTGCTGAGACACCCAAGGTGGTTTACAGTTTCAAAGGACTAAAACAAATGTTCAAAGTCCCAGCCTCAAACTAACTTGGTTGTTTTCTACAGGAGGGGTGGACAGAAGGTAGATCTCGGTCTACCGGCAGATCTCTAGGCAGCTTGCAGGAGATCAAGGATTTCAGACTCCCTAATGTCTCAGAATAGCAACAACCAGATGACTTCTCTCACCTGAACAAGGCTCTTTAAATGAAGAATGCTAACCAGGATTGAAGTTTTGTGTGAAAGGACTCTCAGCTTAGTTCAGTTCCTCAGCTCAGAGATTGGGGTTCTAGCAAAAAAATAAAGTAGATCCGACCAGCCTGCCCACTTCTTGGACTTACCTTCATTAAGGCTCATCGGTACAAAGCTGATGATTTTTGACAGGAGGGGGAGGAGGTGCCGTGCATTTTGACCTTCAGGAAGCCTGCCTTCCAGGACTTTCACCACACGCTGCCCAAAAGCTTCCACCACGACCTTTTTACTGCCCTTTGGATAAAAGCAAAGATTTTGAAGGGTCACAAGCCACAAAGGGTGAGCTTACCCAAAAGGCATCTGCCCTCTGGCAATGCATTTAAGATTCTGAGTGAACAACTAAAAAAAGTTTAGGATGCCTGGAATTTGGCATATACCGGATCTCGCCAGATGGGGGAGCATTTAAAAAAAAAAAAAAAACGACAAGAAAAAACTATACAATGTCCAAAATCTGGGTGTGAAACAGGCCACAGTCACAGGGAAACAAAGCAAAGAACCACTTACCTGGGCTAGCACGATGGAGAAGGCAAGGCTCAGGAGCTTGGTGTCCTGGATGTTATCCCAAGACACAGATAAATCATTACAAAGCGACGTCTCTCTCAGGATGGCAGCACAAAGAAACTGGACTTGCTCAGGAGTCTTTGGCAGATGCAACACTGTCTGCAGAAGTTCCAGAAATTTGCCATCTATCCTGCAAAAAGCATCATCAGCATAAGCAGCAAACACAAAATGAAGCTAAGGGTGCAATCAATGCACACATATCTGGGAGTAAGTCAAACTGGGCAGCCATGTATAGCATTGCACTGTGAGATGTTTTAATATTTCTGTTATATTCTACTGACTGAACACCAGTATGAAAGGGAACCAGCCCAAGGTAAGGAAAGCCACTCACATCGTAGTTCTACAGAGACACTTGTGGCATTTGATTAACCGAACTACAAATATGCTACAGATGTTTGCTTGGACCCATTAAAACCAGCATTTGCCTTCACTTACTTCCGTCCATATTTAGTGGCTGCGACGATCAAAAACAGTCTTTGCAAGCTATCAACAGTTTCACTTCCGAAATCTTGATTTTGGAGAAAGCCTGTGATTCGTGAAATGAATTTTCTCAGTTCTTCATCTGGAATCTCCCTAATAGGAAAGCATATAATAGGAAAGCATTAAGTAATCTCAGTTTTGCAAACTTCCACATCAGGCCTTTGCCAACCACAACAGTAGTTGCTTTGCCATACGCTGGGCTGGGAAAGACTCTGCTGGCAACTTCAGTGACAACTGGTTAGGCTGGACAGCTCATGGGATGGCAAAGCACAAGACAGACCCTTGTATACTCTTATATTTCCATTATGAAAATCCACCAATGTGAGGCAAGGAGCAAACCAGAGCATTGCATGTTTTCCAGAGGCATTTGGTTGGCCACCATGAGAATAGGATCCTGGAATAGAAGGGCCACTGGCCTGATAAAGCAAGGCTCTCTCTGTGTCCTTAGATCTTAACGAAGAGGAAGTCTCCACGTTTCACAGAATCCCATGAAGCTCCCTTGGTGCCCTTGGGCCAGTCACTGCCTCTCAACATAACCTCCCCTCACAGGGCTGTTGCAATAAAAATATATGGGAATGAAAGTAACCAGTTACACCACCCTGAGCTTCTGGGAGGAAAGGGAGGGTATAAATAAGTAGAGCAATCAAAAGCCACCATGGGAGCCCTTTGGGTAGCTAAGATTTAAGAACAAACATCCCAAAAGTATGTTTTTTGGGAATTATAGGGACAGAACTGCCCAAACAGTATAGAAATTTATTCATGTATGCAACTGCAGCGGCAAGAATGTTACTTGCCCCAAAATGGAAAGAAGAAGTCCCAGCAAAAGAAGAATGGCTACAAAAACTTATGGAATATGCAGAAATGGCGAAACTTACCTGAAAAGTAAGAAATCAAGATAACAAACTTATTACAAAAGAATGGAAATGGTTTATTGAATATTTACAAATAAACTGTAAACAGATAAGAACATTGGCAGGATTATTGTAATAACCTGCAGTTTTATAAGAATATATATTTAAAGCAGATGAATAAATGAGCAAATTGAGTTAATTTGGATACGCAGAAAATGTTAAAAATAAATTTAAGGAACCACAGAAAGAGGGGGAAGGAAGTCGAGTTCTGAAATGTTAAAATGATTGTAAAATTATTTAAATGTATAAAACTGAAAATAATAATAATAATAATAATAAAGAACGAACATCAGTGTGCAAGAGTAGGAGGGTCAGATTAGGACCTGGGAGAGACCAGGGTTGAAATCCCGTACTCAGCCGTGAAACTCACTGGGGCCACTCACTGCCTCTCAGCCTGGCCTACCTCACAGGGATGTTGTGAGGATAACATGGAGAGTGGGATATATACAGAGTTTATGTAAAAGAACATTGTCAATTTGTTGGCAGGTTTTGACTGAGCTTCGGTGTGCAAATAGGATGATTGTATAAAATAAAATCTATAGTGAGTCAAATGATATGGGGAAAGTAAAGTTTAAGCGCGTATTTTAGGAATTTAATTCGGGAACGCAAGGGGAAGATTGGAGGTCTTGAAAAATCTAATCACAAATGGATGTACAAAGCATGCATTCGTTAAAGAAGGAAGAACCGTTTATTTTGTATTTTTCATTTTGTCTATAATATCTATTGTACAAAATAAAAAAATAAATCCTTCCAGTAGCACCTTAGAGACCAACCAAGTTTGTTATTGGTATGAGCTTTCATGTTATAAAGTGTTCAATCAATAAAGCACTCAAAAAGCCAAGAGAGAGAGGGGGGGGGAGAGAGGGAGTATCTGCCAGGGCAAAAGGCGGGGCACAAATAAATAAATACTTAACAGTAGTAATATTAATAAAGAAGAGGAAGCTTGGAAGCCCCAACTCAGCCTCCCCCAAAGCAGCAGCTGGAACCCAAAGCCTCTGGAGGGCTTCTGCTTCCCCCCCCCAGTGGCTCCCCCCCCCCATTTTGCCTCCCCCTACCTGGCCTGGCGCAGGAAGCTCTCTGCCCCCGCGGAATACATCCTATTTTCCAAAAAGAAAAATTGGGGGGGGGGGGAAGTCCGGGTTTATTTTGGGGGAGCACAGCCAGCGCCCCCTTTACTTCCGGGTTATTTTTCCTACCGGGCCACTTCTCGGCATGCGCGCGGGTCCCTCTTCAAATCCGTCCGTGTGGAAACCGGCCTCCTCGGCGCCAGAGTTCCGGGAGGGAGGAGGAGGAGGCGCTTCCTCCTATATGGGATTTGGCGGCCTTCCTTCCACGCGGGACGTGGGCTGGGGGGGGGGGAGCCCCTGTTGTGTTTGGGTGGGAGGGGGTGTAGAGGTCTTTAATTGTCAGGTGCGCGTGGGGGCACAGCTTTAAGAGCTGGCCGTGGGTAGGATCTCACAAGGAGCAGGAAGTGATGGTAGAGGACATAGAGGACTAGCAGCTTGAAAGTGCAGATATTTTTTTAAAAAAATCTACATTGCCCTTCATCCGAGAATATAAAAACACGGAAAAGGTGTGCCCCTGCTCAGAGCCAGGGTGGATTTGATTTAAACCAAATTGATAAATTGATTTAAATCACGATTTAAATCACTAGTCAATAAGACTTGATTTAAATCACTAGTCAGTAAGACTTGATTTAAATCACTAGTCAGTAAGACTTGATTTAAATCCTTTTTTTTTTTTTACAGAAAGACTCATTCTTGCTGGTATAATCTTAGTATTTACAACCAGATGAATGTTTCATTTTTGGAATAATAACTTTTCAGAGTAGTTTTTACAGTTATATCAAAATTACTGCTTTGGTTATACTATTAGAAATACATAGACAGATAACTACAAAATTATTGTGAGGTTTAATAAGTTAACGGTTTATATTTGGACAACTTTTCTGCTGTACTTTATTGGAAGGAGAAAAATAATCATTTCCTCAATAACAATTTAAACAATTTATTTAACTAAAACAATAACATTATAGCATATGTATCCATGTTTGTTAACTGGTTAGAGCATGGTGCTGATAACACCAAGGTTGCAGCAGATCCCCATATGGGACAGCTGCATATTCCTGCATTGCCAGGGGTTGGACTAGATGAGCCTCAGGGTCCCTTCCAACTCTACAGTTCTATGAGGCTATGATTTGTGTTTCACTCTTGAATTAATTTGATTGTCTGACTTTTAGCCAGACCCCATGGGAAAACAGATGGGGGGAGTTAATTATTAATCATTGTCCATTAAATATTCTCATTATTAATTATCAATACATTAGAACACCATTGCACAGTTCCGTCACTGTAGTTCATTTATAGGTACAGATGTAATGGTGGGGGGCGAGAATTTCACGTTACTTCCGATGACCTCCATGAAAAGTTGCTTTGCGAAGATTAAACAAGGAGATGAAGGGTGGAAAGACTTCCTTGAGAAGAAAAGGTTAAAAGACATTAATGTCTCTGCATCAGAGACGGATTTTGCTCTGACTGCTAATTAGCCACAAGCCACTTCTCGCAATGAGAGGCATCAGAGAGATTTAATCAGGAAGCCGGTGCTCTGTCAAAGGGAGGGTGCTGCCATTTCCCCGAGGTGTGTATGTGTGTCTGTCAGCATGGACCAAGTTGGGGGAAAGTCATTACAAGGAAACAGTTAAGCACAGTTGTCCTGTCGGAAATTCACCCCTGCCTCCCAGGAAGAGAGAGAGTGTCAGGCGTTTGAGCATGGAGACACTTGTTCATGGGTTTCGGAAATACATGTGAGTCAAACATTTCTAGAGTGTCTTGCGACCCAGGCTGTATTCTCCCTAAAGGTAAAGGTAAAGGGACCCCTGACCATCTCCCTACCCCTCGCTAATTGATTTCCTGTGTGTGATCTCCTAGTAACATTTATGTTGGGAACGAAAAAAGATGGTATATAAAAAGAAGAATTCCTGGATGCGTAGATTCAGGTTTGGGGCAAGTACTCTTTTGTGAGAGAACTGCAGCAGACGTCTAAAATCACAAAAGATGATTTGCAAAGCAAAGTGTGGAAATATAGGCAGTTAGATGTTTAAAATATCCCCTTCTAAGTTGTTTCCAAAGTTCACCACTTCCTGTAGCACAGAAAGAAACCACACGTTTGGCAAGTTAAACATTATTTACAGTACTTACAAACTCTTCAAAGATCACGTTCCTATGCCTTTCCATACAGCAGTTATAAAACCCAGGCAGTAAAGCTTAGGCTCCAATGCAAAATTATTTGCATAGGCAACGACCGATTAACACATATCCAAAAGGTGCATGATTGCATGCGCACGCACACACCAAACCCAGAAGTGGCTGAAAAAGTCTTGGCCTGGCATCCAGTCTTGCATATCAAAGTCTGCTTGGCAGGGGGTTGGACTGGATGGCCCTTGTGGTCTCTTCCAACTCTATGATTCTATGATTCTTCCTCCATTTAACCGGGGAAAGTCCCATTGCATTCAGCAGTACCGACTTCCAAGTAAACATCCACAGAATTGGGCCACATCTCTACCTGTTAGCAGGAACTCATCGAATGTCTTTCTGGCAAGACACGGTATCCCATCCTCAAACTCTCTTTTTTCACCATGAAATCTGTAGTGTGGGATGAGTATACCGACCTACTCTATAGGGCTGTTGTTAGGATAATGCATGTGAAGTACTTTGCGAACTTAAAAAGAGTGTGCTATAAAATGCCACCACGATTTAGCTGATGGAAGTTGTGGTTCAAAACACCAGGTTGGTGAAGGATGGATGAACGCATTCAGTTGGGGTATTCTAGTTTGGGGGTCTAAAACTCTTTTTATTTGAGTTTTTGCCTCTGACTTTCCCCTTAGCCTCCTCCGAAATCAAACAGCATTACCAAGTCTTCTTAATCCCTGAATTTCTGAGGCCAGCAGGACTATGAATAGGGTACCTCTCTGCTGATGTTAACACCCGGGAAAGTCTGTATGGAAGCAGGTGGGTCTTTCGGATATTTGGGGTCTAAGTCATTTAGGGCTATGAATACTAATTGGGCACAGAAGCAACTTGATTTTGGAGAGTAATACTTAGACCCCACTGATATTATAGTCCTGCAGAAAAATCACTGGTTTGCTAATGAAAAGAACAGCCCTGAACTAGAGGGGAAATGCTTGATATTTTGTTCCAGCTGCTATTATTCCCTCACCCCTTGTCAGCAAACTATGGTAATGGGGAAAGAAGCAAATCTCCTATAGTCGGCTGCTGGCTGGTTTTGTGGCGTCTGGCTGCATCTTCCACCATCCTCTCCCCCAGGAATTTAGAGATCATATAAATGCAAAGCATGTTTGCTAGAGATGGGTTTTATGTTAGTGCCTTGACACTGTATGAAATTTACAGCTAGATTTCTCTCACAGCCCAGCAGAAAACCTTCACACATTGCCATAGCTCATCAACTAGAGAGACTAGGGGGGGGGAAAGATGTCTAAAAACTCCTCACACTGTGCAGGGTTCTTTTTTGTTTTAAAGAATATTAGAACATGACTGACAACTTTAAGACCGCTTTGCAATTAATCTCCTTTCAATTGTGAGGTGGAATTGCACGGATGTATCTTCATTGCTTCCTTGAGATAGACATAACACCAAACCTTGGTTTGATGGTAATGGATAGGCAGGAGGCAACTCGATAAACTCATCCCACAAGGCAACTCTCTTTCTCTGGTACTTGTTTGGGGACAGACGATGATCTGCACTTGCCCTGCAAACCAGGATCAAACCCTGCTTGGCATGTTTGCAGGGCAAGCAACGCCATCATAGAATCCTAGAGTTGGAAGAGACCACAAGGGCCATCCAGTCCAACCCCCTGCCAAGCAGGAACACCATCAAAGCATTCCTGACAGGTGGCTGTCAAGCCTCTGCTTAAAGACCTCCAAAGAAGGAGACTCCACCACACTCCTTGGCAGCAAATTCCACTGTCAAACAGCTCTTACTGTCAGGAAGTTCTTCCTAATGTTTAGGTGGAATCTTCTTTCTTGTAGTTTGAATCCATTGCGCCATGTCCTCATCTCAGGAGCAGCAGAAAACAACCTTTCTCCCTCCTCTATATGACATCCTTTTATATATTTGAACATGGCTATCATATCACCCCTTAACCTTCTCTTCTCCAGGCTAAACATACCCAGCTCCCTAAGCCGTTCCTCAGAAGGCATCGTTTCCAGGCCTTTGACCTCCTCTGGACACATTCCAGCTTGTCAGTATCCTTCTTGAACTGTGGTGCCCAGAACTGGACCCAGTATTCCAGGTGAGGTCTGGCCAGAGCGGAATACAGTGGTACTATTCCTTCCCTTGATCTAGATGCTATACTCCTATTGATGCAGCTTCATTCTGCTTGTCCCAAAGCTGGATTCAGGTAGCTGAGAGCCTTGATGCAGTTCCCAAAATTGGGGTCCCTCCCCCTAGAAAAGCAGTTCATGAAATATGCTACCTGAAAATGCGCCTGATGGGAGTTTTAAGTACAGTAAACAGAGCTGGGTTTAGGTTTGATGAGGCCCTAAAGCTACTGAAGTTAATGGGGCCCTTTATATCAGTGTTTCCCAACCTCCTCGGGGCAACGGCACAGCTGCCCCACAAAAAAAATCTCGCGGCACACCACGACCCGGGGGGCGGGGTATCCGCGCGCCCTGGCGGGAGGGAGGGGCGAAAATGGAGTGGGAGATCGGCGGGCCAGGCGCCCACCCCCCCTCCCGCGCCCAGCCCCCCGGCAGCACCCGTCCCCGACCGCGACGCGGTTGAGCGGCAGCTTGCCCGGCACGTAGCCGGCCATGGCGCTGCCCGCCCCGGACCGGGCCAGACCAGCTGGCGGGCGGGGGAGCGGCGATCCCTTTGTGCCGAGCCTGGTGCCTGCCTGCCTGCCTGCTGGCTGCGCGTCGGGCAAGGAAGGCGAGAGGCGGCCGGGCGCTGGAGCTCCGCGGCGTCGGCGTCTCCCTGCCGCCGGCTCTGCTCCTGCTGCTTCCCGGCCTCCCGGCTCAGGCTCCACCCGCTGCTCCACCCGCTGCGGGAAGGGGAAGACACCGGCTGCTGTGCCGCCCTTCCGCTTCCGGGGCGGCAGAGGCAGCGGGCGAAGCGCCCGGCAGCCCTGGCAAAGGCTGCAGTCGGTGAGCGGGAAGCGCAGCCGGGGCGACGCCAGCCGCCCGGACCGCCCCGGAAGCGGAAGGGCGGCACAGCAGCCGGTGTCTTCCCCTTCCCGCGGCACATCAGCCGGTGTCTCGCGGCACACCAGTGTGCCGCGGCACACCGGTTGGGAAACGCTGCTTTATATGTCCAGCTGTCCTTTGTCAACAACAAATTGCCGCTGTTTTTTATGTGTTGAATATATGCTACCGTGTTTCCCCTATTTTAAGACACCGTCTTATATATTTTTCCCCTCAAGAAAACGCACTATGGCTTATTTTGAGGGGATGTCTTATTTTTATTACGTAAGCCCAGCCCCGCGTTTTCCTTGGCACCCTCCAGAACTGCGCCTATCACTATGGCCTATTTTCGGGGTATGGCTTATATTTCGCAAATGCGAAAAAATCCTGCTATGGCTTATTTTATGACTACGTCTTAAAATAGGGGAAACAGGGTATATGGTAATTTATGGACCTAATAGGTATCTAAAGCCATTTCCACATAACAAAATATGTATTTTATCAAACTAATTGATTTAGAAATGAACAAACCTGGGATATTTTAGGGAGCAGGCGAGCAGGCGGGGCCCATGACTTACATCATAGGAGCCTACACAACACAAAACACGGTTGCTGTATGTAGGTTTTATTTTATTTGTATTTTATCTTATATTTTGGAATGCACATCTAGTTTTTTCCCTTTCAATTTTTTTTGGGGCCCCAATAGAGTGGGGCCCGAAGCTATAGCTTGTTTAGCTTATACATAAATCCGACACTGGCAGTAAATACAGCAGATGCGGATTCAGTTCGTGACAGATTATTATGATGTGTGTTGTGCAGGGTACTTTTTTGTTAGGTGAAATGATTAACCTCAATACGGGAACTCATGGATGTTCAAGGACGCTGAATGTTGGGAGACTCCGGAAGACAAAATAAAACCCTTCTTCGTGCAGCACATGGTTAAAGTCGCTGCCACGAGAGACAAAACTGGCCACAAACTTGGCTGTAAAAGAAGATGAGGGAAATTCATGGAGCGAGAAAGCTGTTGATGGCTACTAACCTCAGAGGCAGCGATGCTTTTGAATCCCAGTTACTGGAAACCACAGGAGGGGAGAGTTGCTCTTGTGCTCAAATCCTGCTTGCTGGTTTAAAGGTAAAGGTAAAGGGACCCCCGACCATTAGGTCCAGTTGCGGACCACTCTGGGGTTGCGGCGCTCATCTCACTTTACTGGCCGAGGGAGGCGGCGTACAGCTTCTAGGTCATGTGGCCAGCATGACTAAGCTGCTTCTGGCGAAACCAGGGCAGCGCACGGAAACGCCGTTTACCTTCCCACCGGAGCGGTACCTATTTATCTACTTGCACTTTGTCGTGCTTTCGAACTTCTAGGTGGGCAGGAGCAGGGGCCGAGCAACGGGAGCTCACCCCGTCGCAGGGATTCGAACCGCCGACCTTCTGATCGGCAAGCCCTAGGCTCTGTGGTTTTTAGACCACAGCGCCACCCCTGTCCCGTGCTTGCTGGTTTACCCAAGGAAATTCTTCAGCCATTGTGAGAATAGGATGCTGGACTAGATGGGCCATGGGCCTGATCCAGCTGTCTCTTCTTATGTTCTTACGACATTTTTCACTTCAACAGTCTTCCTAGCAAAATGCAGGACTCGCTGCAGCCCACCAAATCTGCTACCAGCATTAGGCCGGCCCTTCTCTAAGTTTGCACCCACCAGATTTTAAATTATCCATGCAATTTCCTCTCTGCCCATGCCTACAGAAATCCCTATTATTGTTATTTTAATTTAAAAAACGAGTCGAGACTTCAGGGACAAGCAAAATCAAACGCGGCTCAGCCCGCTGACCTGTGTTCCACTCCAGAGTGTGTTCCGCAAACTTCATGCAAATTGAGGTCACTGAGTTCCTCTCCTGTTAGATTTGTGTCCTGATGTTATTAAAACGTTATGTTTTTGATATGGAAATCGCGAGGGGAGGAAAACGCTTGTACAAGCAGGTTTTAAAGATAGAACTGCGCCTCCAGGTCAACCTATTGCTGCACTTAGATGTAGAAATTTAACTGGGGTAAATGTTCCATTATACGGACATGGTGCTTTCTGAGTGCATCTGTCCATCATAACTTAAGAGCTGCGGCATTTACATCGCTCTTCAAATCGACTGTGCCGTTAACTCGTGAACAATGGCCTCCAGGCATTTGGCAATTAAAAACAGAAGTGGTTTGTAATCTGTGTCTCAGGAACCCCTGAACACATTTGTTATTGATCAAGGGACGTGTAATTAAATCTAGGGATGGCTATTAAAAAAAGTTCCATTCTGCTCTCCATTCTTAAAAAAATGGTTAATGTGGTGTCAATAAAACTGTCAAATATCATGGAATCACAGAATCTTAGAAGGGATCCTGAGGGTCATCCAGTCCAACCCCCTGCAATGCAGGAATCTCAGCTAAAGCATCCATGACAGGTGGCAATCCAACATCTGCTTAAAAATCTCCAGTGAGGGAGATCCACAACCTCCTGAGGGAGTCTGTTCCCTTGTCAGAAAGCTCTTCCTGTTTAGTCGGAATCTCCTTTCTTGTAGCTTGAAGCCATTGGTGCGAGTCCTACCCTCCAGAGCAGGAGAAAACAAGCTTGCTCCCTTGAGATATTTGAAGGTGGCTATCCTATCTCCTCTCGGTCTCTTCTCCTCCAGGCTAAACATACCGAAATCCCTCTGCTGTTCCTCCTAAGGCTTGGTTTCCATCCGTTTCTTGCCACCAGTCGTGTGGCAGGATTTCGTGGCTCCTGAAGACTCCTCCACATGTGCAGCTATGAATTCCTCACACACCAACCTTGAAATTTGTTCCCATGTATAACGTCATCCCATTTGCAGCCTGAGTCTGGACGACGACGAGCCGTGACGAATGACAGCTTCAGAGAAAGAAAAACGACTCTGCTCTCCATCTGGGGTTGAAGCATAGCTGTCAACTTTCGGATTTGAAAATAAGGGATCAGCAGCCTCACCTGTCCCGGGGACAGTCTACGGTTCTCGGGGACAGTCCACGCCACAGTAATCCCCCCAGGCTACAAATTAATTTACACCAGGCTACACACCATCATCTTTCCCCACCTCAGGGTCTCTTTTCCAGGGAGTCTTCTCTTCTCATGCGATGCTTCAGGATCTGTCCTTCCGGTGAGCAGCCAGGGCCGATGTCCTTCAGAATGGATCGGTTTGATCTTCTTGCAGTCCACGGGACTCCAGCACCACAATTCAAAAGCGTCAATTCTTCATGGGGGGATTGATCAGGTTCACTCTTTTGGCTCTCTGGCATCCATTAATGACTTATTATACAAACGTGTTGCAGACTTTGCATCCTTTAACACTCTTTTGGAAGGAGTGTATTTGTGGGCTGGGCCAGAGTGGTTGATTTTACATGCAAGCAAAGCACAAACAGTGCTGTTGTCTAATGACATCCTATGCTCTGTAACTATTGGTGAGCAACGCAGCCGAGGAGCCTCCCTGGCCGGCAGGGAGGGAGAGGAGCTGCTTCCTTTGAAATCCAGGAAATTTACGGGATATCTAACAATCTGGGATAGCAGCGGGAAACGGCGTTGGATTAAGGGAATTTGCCACCAAAAAAGGGAAACAGCGAAAAACGGCGCTGGAATAAGGCAATTTCCCACCAAAAAAGGGAGGGTTGACAGCTATGGGTTGAAGTGAGTTTTTTTTATTTATTTAACCCACATCGAAGTATCTAAGCAGCCCTTAGGAGTTCTACAGATATGACCAACCTGAGGCAAAGGACAAGATGGCGGTTGCCCCCATTACTTGCACAGAGACAACTGGGCTCGACTCCAGCATCCTCCATTGCAGCTGAAGATCCAGGGGCGGCTGACAGAATAAAATTACGAAATGAAATGGCTTCGGGGATGCAGGAGAGACTGATTGGCTCAGGCACACACATAGGCCCAGTTGTTGTTGCTCGGTATCAACTGAGCGGTATTTAACACAAATCCATCACTCAGCCAAATCTGTCTTACGAGATGAAAAAAATATTTATTTATTAATTCCAGGAAGTGACTGATGCTGCCTGGGAATTTGCTGAAACCATTTGTGTGTGTGTGATTTTTAAACAGGTACTTCAGTTTGTGAGGTAGGACCTGCCATGCCAACAACTGAGCAGAGTCACATTTTCATCCGCCATCTTGATTCAAAATGGCGCCTGGCACCCAAACATTGGCAGAGGCCCCAACTCGGGAATATTTGTGGTATACAATTTTTTTAAAGAATAAATCAGTCAATCAATCTACAACCTTTGGCAATGCCAACCGTTGCCTGAATGACCCAGCCAGAAAAACAGAGGAACATCAAGTTATACCAACGGTCCGTCTATATGTCAGTATTGTCTACACTGACTGGCAGCAGATTTCTAGGGTTTCAGAAGGGTTTCTCAGAGACGGGGACGGACATTCTGCATGCAAAACATGTGTCTGACCACTGAGCCACCCCCTTTCCCCCTCATGCCACCGCAAAAAAAGGTGAACAGAGGCCAGAGGTTTTAGAATAAAACTGAATTAATGTTGGGTCAGAAGTTTAAGATTTAAACACTTCCTCCCTCTTGTAACTCAGAGTCAGACATGTTTTGCAATTTGTTGCAGTCGGTCTGGGGGGATTCTCTGCTCTCCCTGCCCGACTCCAGAGAAAGCAGAAGACAAAAGCTGCCTCCATTTCAAGTCCTGTATTGAAACCCTTCAGGTTTTGACAAACGACCGTCCAAGTGTGAAAGATGGATTTGATGCAACAAGAATATGAAGGGAAACGGAAGGAGGGTGTTTGTGCAGGAATGATCATTTTGGTTTGGGGGCATACTCTGGGATGCCCAGCCAGGGAAGGTTTTTCTCACCTGCAACCAGGTCAAAGGAAAGACCTTGAGACCCAACACACACAGAGAGTAAAGCAATAATCAGCTCAATGATAACGTACAAATCCAGCATAAATGAGGACAAATGTGGATTTTTGGTACAGCACTGGCTGATTTATGAGACTGCAGGTAACGGAAAAATTGCAAGCTCTCGGAGAACCTGGGATGCGCCAAACTCCAACCGCTCTGCGTTGCGTCTTCCAGATATTGCGAACTACAACTCCCTTCAGCCCCGAGCCAGGACAGCCGTGTATTTTTATTTCTTTTATTTCATAAAATCTATGCACCGCTTGATTGTAAAAAGAAACAACCGCCTCGAAGTGGCTTACAAAACGGCAAAACAATAAAATCGTCAGGGGGAAAAATTGCAGCAACGGTTTAAAACATACAAAAAGTGAAAATACTAAAACAGGTTACAATTCTCACACCAACTTTCCAAGCGCCTGGGGAGGCAAACAAGAATGTTTGCAGCCAAAACGGATACAGCGAAAGCGCCTTGCTTGATATCATGAGGCAGGGAGTTCCAGAGTGTGCTGCCATGCTAAATGACCGAGTTCCTACAGATGATGTTGCGGCTGACGGGAGTTGCATTGCGAAACCTCAAAACAGGTCAGGGAAGGGCTGCTGTAGAGATGTGCGATCGTCAAATCAATGGAGGGTCTTGTTGTGGCACATTAATGGCCAAGATGTTTATTGTGGCCTAAGTTTTCATGGACTAGAGGCCACCCGCTCAGGGGCTGGTCTGTGAAAGTTGGTGCCAGCCTTTGTCATGCAGGTGTTCTCCAGATGTTTTGGACCACCCCATTCTACCAGTCCCAGCAACTGCAGCCAAGCTGTTTGGCCCTGCAGTGTAAAACATCTGAGGGCACCAAGATGGGGATGGCTGGGTCACGAGTCTGCAAGTGTGCAAGACTCTCTGCTGAGACAGACCGACACTCTCGAAATCCTTAACCCCGCAGGGCCCCTTCTGCCTTCATGGAGTTTAACACAAATCTATCATTCAGCAAAGCCTGCCTTGGGAGAGAAAACATGCTTTCTTGGACCATCCAATGGGTTTAATTAAGAGAGTGGCCCGTGTATTAGGTTTTACCTAAAGGCGAGAAAGAATTCTGTTGTGCCAAGGGCTGAGTGGGTGATTTCACCACTAAAATGAAAGGCCCCCCAACCTGTATCAAAAGTAACCTAAATTCTAAATCTAGCGCCGAGGGCCTTCTGGCGGTTCCCTCCCTGCAAGAAGCAAAGCTACAGGGAACCAGGCAGAGGGCCTTCTCGGTAGTGGCGCCCGCCCTGTGGAACGCCCTCCCAGCAGAGGTTAAAGAGATAAACAACTATCTGACATTCAGAAAATACCTGAAGGCAGCCCTGTTTAGGGAAGTTTTTAATCTGTGACATTTTGATGTATTTTAATGTTTGTTGGAACAGGACCCAGGTGGCACTGTGGGTTAAACCACAGAGCCTAGGGCTTGCTGATCAGGAGGTCGGCGGTTCGAATCCCCATGACGGGGTGAGCTCCCGTTGCTCGGTCCCAGCTCCTGCCCACCTAGCAGTTTGAAAGCATGTCAAAGTGCAAGTAGATAAATAGGAACCGCTCTGGCGGGAAGGGAAATGGCGTTTCCGTGTGCTACTCTGGTTCGCCAGAAGCGGCTTTGTCATGCTGGCCACATGACCCGGAAGCTGTACGCCGGCTCTCGGCCAATAAAGCGAGATGAGCGCCGCAATCCCAGAGTTGGACTGGACCTAATGGTCAGGGGTCCCTTTACCTTTACCTAATGCTTGTTGTAAGCCCCCCAGAGTGGCTGGGGGGACCCGGCCAGATGGGCGGGGTACCAAATAATAATAAATAATAATTATCATCAGATATCAGCACATGGCCTTTACTGCTGTCCTAGGCTTGTCCAAAAACTACCACCAAAACCCACTCCTTTTGTTGATAGTCCCAGGATGGCACCTGGAAGCAAGCCCTGTCTTCTTACGTAATGCTGGGTGGGCGCCGAAGTGCCCACAGAGACACACAAGCATCTCAGTTGCTGCATGGGCCATGTTAGTATGCCAATGTGGTCCCGTCCCCCCAGCCTTTGCTCTCACTCTGCACCCGGTTTTGATTCCTGCACTGCAGGAAGGGGTTGGACTAGATGACTCTTGGGGGCCCTTCCAACTCTACAGTTCTGTGGAATCAGGTGTCTGGCACATACAATGCTGCACTGGTTAGGTTCTTCTTGCTCCACCCAGAACCAGGTCTCCATCAGTCCGGGGTGCCCTGAAACCCATGGAACTTGCTGTCCAGAAAACCTACTTGGCACTCGAATGTTAAGAGAGGACTGCTTGCATTGCTCAAGGTCTCCATTCTTTCCATCTCCCAACGGGCAGCATGGCTGGAGATTCGGAACTCTAGAAATCCGCTGTGCTTTCGTGTCCTTAGCATTCATCTCAAGACTGCCCAGTCAAGCTACGCTCAAACCAGCAGGGCAGTTTAAACTTGCAAAGCGGGTTCGATTAGATGAGACTTTGGGGTCCCTTCCAACTCACAACATTCTGGGATTCTATGAAAGCTGTCGAAAAGCAGTAGGCCACAACCATTTTCATTCCCCCCTTTCTCCATGCATGCCTGGGCGTCAGTCGTTTATGACCTAAAGCAGGGGTAAGCAACCTAAGGCCCATGGACCGGATGTGGCCCAATCGCCTTCTCAATCCGGCCCACGGACGGTCTGGGAATCAGCGTGTTTTTTACATGAATAGAATGTGTCCTTTTATTTAAAAGGCATCTCTGGGTTATTTGTGGGGCCTGCCTGGTGTTTTTACATGAGTAGAATGTGTGCTTTTATTTTAAATGCATCTCTGGGTTATTTGTGGGGCATAGGAATTCGTTCATTCCCCCCCCCCCCAAATATAGTCTGGCCCACCACATGGTCTGAGGGACCACGGCTGAAAAAGGTTGCTGACCCCTGACCTAAAGGAACATAAAAAACCCCTGAGCTCCATAGACATAGAATCATACAGTTGGAAGGGACCCCAAGAGTCATCTAGTCCCACCCCCTGCAATGCAGCTTCCCCTTACGGGAATTGAACCTGCAACCTTGACATTAGCAACACCACACTCTAACCAACTGAGCTATGTGCCAGTTCCTTTGCCTGGTGAGATTGCTACTTGCCGCAGGTGAGCAGGTATATGTTTATCTGCAAGTCTGGGTAACCGAATGCACCTCTGCAAGCTTGATGCGTATGCAAAGGATGCTGGAAATGCCAGCTCGGAGCAGGGCAAACCTGAGCACAAAGAAGGGGCAGGGTAGTTCAAATCCCACACGCTTAAGGCTTTGCGGATGCACGGCACATACTGTATAATAGCAAGACTTGGAATTTGAGGGTAGCCCTTTGAGATCGGGAGCTGCAAGCAAGCTTCCTTGGACTAGTTTTATTGTGCATTGTTATGCATCTTCCCCTGCAACATAAAATCAGTTTTGGTCATCTATTCCCAACTCCCTGCAATGCAGGAATCGCACACAGCCACGAGAGTGCCTTGGCATATCCTAAGGCAGCCTTCCCCAAAGCGTTGCCCTCTGTATATTCTGGCGATTCCAACCCGCCAGGACTCCAGCCAGGTTGGCCCAGGGAGTTATGGGAGCTGTGGTCTGAGAGCAGGTAAAGGAGGCCAGGTTAGGGGTGGAAACCTGGGTGTTTGAGGTGAGAAATTCAGGCAGCAGTGCTCTGTATCCCGCTCATTTAAAATGGGGTGCAAGTCACCAGGAAGTTTTCAACGGGAGTTGGGCAAGAGGACTCGACAGGGGGTTGCAACGGAGAATTGACTAGTGTCCCATGGGGCTGGATTCATCTCCCCTCTCCAGCAACCTGAACCTTCAATAATAATAATAATAATAATAATAATAATAATAATAATAATAATAATTTATTATTTATACCCCGCGCATCTGGCTGGGTCTCCCCAGCCACTCTGGGCGGCTTCCAAAAGAACATTAAAATACAGTAATCTCTTAAACATTAAAAGCCTCCCTAAACAGGGCTGCCTTCAGATGTCTTCTAAAGGTCTGGTAGTTGTTGTTCTCTTTGACATCTGAAGGGAGGGCGTTCCACAGGGCGGGCGCCACTACCGAGAAGGCCCTCTGCCTGGTTCCCTGTAACTTGGCTTCTCGTGGTGAGGGAACCGCCAGAAGGCCCTCGGCACTGGACCTCAGTGTCCGGGCTGAACGATGGGGGTGGAGACGCTCCTTCAGGTATACTGGACCGAAGCCATTTAGGGCTTTAAAGGTCAGCACCAACACTTTGAATTGTGCTCAGAAACGTACTGGGAGCCAATGTAGGTCTTTCAAGACCGGTGTTATGTGGTCTCAGCGGCCGCTCCCAATCACCAGTCTAGCTGCCGCATTCTGGATTAGTTGTAGTTTCAGGGTCACCTTCAAAGGTAGCCCCACGTAGAGCGCATTGCAGTAGTCCAAGCGGGAGATAACTAGAGCATGCACCACTCTGGCGAGACAGTCCGCGGGCAGGGAGGGTCTCAGCCTGCGTACCAGATGGAGCTGGTAGACTGCTGCCCTGGATACAGAATTAACCTGTGCCTCCATGGACAGCTGTGAGTCCAGAATGACTCCCAGGCTGCGCACCTGGTCCTTCAGGGGCACAGTTACCGCATTCAGGACCAGGGAGGCCTCCACACCTGCCCGCCCCCTGTCCCCCAAAAACAGTACTTCTGTCTTGTTGGGATTCAACCTCAAGGCTGCTGCCTTTCCCTGCGCCCAGTGGTGAAATCCATCAGGCTTTGGCGAGGGCTGGCGATGATGGGTCTTAGAAGAAGCCTCTGCAACATAAAGCCATCACCACTGCCAAAGCAAGGCGGAAAGGATACCTCTGGGAATCTGCAGGAAAACTTGGGGGTGCCTTTCCCTCGCTGCCTTACAGCAACCCTACAATAGGAGACGTTGGGGACCTATTTTGGCCTAAGGTAAGTTACCCCTATTGGGACGCGGGTGGCGCTGTGGTCCAAAGCACAGAGCCTAGGGCTTGCCAATCAGAAGGTCGGCAGTTCGAATCCCCGCTCCTGCCAACCTAGCAGTTCGAAAGCACGTCAAAGTGCAAGTAGATAAATAGGTTCTGCTCTGGCGGGAAGGTAAACGGCGTTTCCGTGTGCTGCTCTGGTTCGCCAGAAGCGGCTTAGTCCTGCTGGCCACATGACCCGGAAGCTGTACACCGGCTCCCTCAGCCAATAAAGGGAGATGAGCGCCGCAACCCCAGAGTTGGTCACAACTGGACCTAATGGTCAGGGGTCCCTTTACCCTTTACCTTACCCCTGGATTCAGAAGGCACACAAACCAGAGTCTGATGTCAGGGCTCCTCCACACTTACTTCCTGCCCCACAATTTCTAGACACAGGTCCACGCTTTCCTGGTCTGTGTCCGAGCTTTTATTATAAAAAAAATCCCACTGCTTTTCCCAGTAAAAGCTGTTCTTTACTGCTGAACCGGAACAAACAGCAATTCAGATTTTCTACGTAATTGTGGTAAAGAGCGAGTCTTCGTGGAGAAAGCGTTGGGGCAAAATAAAAACTAAAACTAAAAAGCACTCGGACACAGACCTGGGCCTAGAAATATGAAGCAAGGTTAAGTGTGGATGAGACCTCAGTCCTACAACCATAGCAATGTTTCTGCTTCTGCAGTCTCTTGCTACAAGGGATCCAAATGATAAGATCCTCAACTCCACCCAAGGCTACTGAAATGTTTTCCAAACAGAAAAAGTGACTTTAAAATATCAAATAGGTCAGAAGTTGGGTTTTTTGGGGAGGAGGAGGGATGTTCGCCTGGGCTCTCAAATTCATTACAATGTGCAAGGAAGAAACCAAGAATGCAAACCCAGAAGAGGAGTGAGGGAGATACCCCCCCCCCCCGTTTCTTAGGGGAATCTCAAGTCCACACTCCCCAAGCTGAGCAGGCCCCATCCCTTTGGCCCACATTGGATCAAAGTGCCTGAGATTTAATCCACTTCACACTGTGCCACACAGCCCCCTGCCCAAGGAAGCCAGAAAGTGGGCGGCTGGACTGGGATTTTTAACAAAACGCCTCCGTGTTTGCACACAAAGGTGGACAAGCAGGCAGGCGTGCAGCCGGTTGTCTCTGGAGAGCAACAAAGGTCTGTCCTGTTTCCTTACTCAAGCTGGGCTTTGCTTCCAAACAATGCGAACCCCGGCAGGTGTCCGTGATCCTCCTCCTCCTCCTCCTCCTCGCATGTTCACAGTTTCCTACAAGTTTGGGCACCTGCAGTGCAACGCTCTCATTCCTCCAGTAACAAGGGCAGAATTTCTGCTTGCATAAGAGATGGGACCGGACGAAAGGACCTCCAAAACTAATAGATCATATTAAGATCTTTTTCTCCCAACTGATTTCTGGTGGGGTGGGTGCATGCAGATTTTTGCACCCAGATGCTCAGAACTTCCAGGGGGAAGCAAGTGATCAATTCTTTTTTTAAAATTCCGATGGCAAGCCAACTTTTTCATGCAGAGAACAGGTCTCTCTGTCTCGCAACCTTACTTCTGTTCTCTCTCGCCTCCTAACTCGACTTCTCCTTCAGAATAACTTCAAACTATCAGTTGTTATACAGAGCTAAGAGACTGCCCTTCTCCCACTACAGCCGAGAGATTTACTGGGACTGTTTTCATGAATAAAAATTTATTGGCGCCCTTCGCACATCACAGTAAACCACAGGTAAGGAATGTGCCTGGCTTGGTTGCTTGTCCCCTTTCCACTAGCATTAGGAGGAAATAAGCTGCAGGTCCTGGTTTAGACATTATTATTATTATTATCATTATTATTAGCCCTTTGCTAGCAGGTCCCAGGGCAGGTTGCAACAATTACCAATTCCATATTGGTAACAGGTAAAAAAAATTTACGGTCCCAGGAATAGGATGGGTCCCGAAAACACACACCTCAGTTGTCAAAAGTTCAGGAGAAAGAGGTGCGTTATTTGTCAGCTGCAAAAAGCTGTGCAGAGGGAGATGCAAAGCTTAGGGGCCACTAGAGAGAAGGCCCTGTTGTCACTGCTACCCCCAAACTTCTGAGAGGGGTGGGACGACCAAGAGAGTGCCATCTGCCAATCTAAACACCTGAGAGGGAAGGAGGGGGTCTCTCTCTGATATCCTATGTCAGGGGTGGCCAACTACCAAGAGACTGCGATCTACTCAGTTGTTGAGCATTTTTTAGGGAGGAGAAAATCCCCAATTTTCTGAAGCTCAAGGCTAAAGTGTTGCCCATTTTTAAGGAAAAAGGGGAACAGCCACGCACCAACAGATCGCTGGGGAAACAAACAGTCTCACTGAGTAAACTCCGTCTTCCTTTCTGCGAATCGTGCAACAATGGAGGGCGGCGCGGGGCCATGATTCTATTTTACCAACGCTAAGGAAAGGGACCCAGCGATCGACAGTGATCTACCCAAACCTCCCAGGGATCTACCAGTAGATTGCGATCGATCTGTTGGGACATCGCTGTCCTATGTCATGCTAAGCCAGGGGTTGTTCTCTCCTGGGGGTTAGGAGCAAAATGACGAAGATCAGCCGCTGCTCATGGCAAGCCATTAACTATGGTTTACCGCGACGGGTGAACAAGCCTTACAAACGGGGTGTGTGTGTGTGTGTGTGTGTGCACGGACCCCCCCCCCCGAACATGCAGGGAAACGTTCAAAGAGGTGTTGCAATGCTTAAAAATTCGGAGGAATACATAAGCACAGCTGGATTTACAAGCACGCTTAAATTTTAGGCCTGCCTTTCTTAATAAGGGCCTGCAAACAGGGAAATAAATGGCTTGAAGGAACCCATGGGGTCATGGTCCTTACGCCACCCCCACCCCCTCTGCCAAGCTCAGCACCGAGCAATATTTACTTTAATTTGGGCTCTGAAACCCCATTTCGTCTTGCAGTTACTAAGAAACCCTAATGAGAGCCAAGCGGTTGATGTCTTAACCTTCACCCACGGGACGCGGGGGCAGGAATCATATTTATTTGTTTATTGCATTTATAATTCCACCGTTTTCTCCAAGGAGCTCCAAAGTGGCATAGGTGGTTCTCCCCCTCCTCATTTAATCCCCACAACAACCCTGTGAGGTAGGCGAGGCGGCGACTGGCCCTCACAAGGTCACACCCAGAGAGGTTCGCTGTGTGAGGATTTGGACCCTGGTCTCGGCCGGGCCCTAGTCCCACGCTCTAACCACTACACCACCGCTGTCTCTCACAAGATCCAATGAGGAGTCATGCACATTTGTATCCTGCCCTTCCTCCAAGGAGCCTGAGGCTGCGCTTGTCGTTCTCCCCAACCCCCCCCCCTTTCCTTGCCACCCAACCTACCTCGCAGGGTCGTTAGGCGTGACTGATCTGGCCACCCAGAGAGCAGCACGGCCGAGAAGGAATTTGAACCCAGCTCCCTCCAGACCCGTCTTCTCCAAAAGAAGCTGCCGTCCAAAACAAAAGGCTACCTGAGATGGGAGTCCGGTCCTCTTAGCGCACAATCTTAAGGTGTGGCGAGCGATGGGGCAGCGCCAGCTCTAGAGGTGAACGGTTATTCCATTCGGGTCTTTCTCCCTCTCTCAGGCTCCATGGACAGGAATGGCACCCAAAGGTCCCAGCTGGTTACCTCCTCTTGACAAATCCCGACACATCAAAGCCCTGCCTAGGTTGTTATGTAAGACGAGTCTGCTGGATCAGGCCAGTGCCCATCCGGTTCCAGCATGCCTGCAGGAGCCCTGCAAGAGCAACTCTCCCCTCCTGTGCTTTCCAGCAACTGGGATTCAGAGCAGAACCACGGAGGCTGTAGCCACGCATAGCTCTTTCCCTCCCTGAATTTGCACCGTGTTAAATCAAGCCTGGAACTAGACATCGCCGTAGATCAGGCGTAGGCAAACTCCAGATGTTTTGGGACTACAATTCCCATCATACCCTAGCTAACAGGAACAGTGGTCGGGGATGATGGGAACTGTAGTCCCAAACATCTGGAGGGCCGGAGTTTGCCTATGCCTGATGTAGATGCCAAAAATGCAGCCCCACTTACCGTCTTTCCCCCTTTTTAAGACACCGTCTTATAATTTTTTTTCCTCAAAAAAAACAGGGTGGCTTATTTTTGGGGGGGATGTCTAATTTCTATTACGTCAGTATGGTACGGTACAGCCTCCCCCTGTGGCGGCACCACGGCTTACTTTTGGGGTACGTCTTACTTCTCACAAAGGTAAAAAAAAACCCTGCCATGGCTTACTTTATGACTACGTATTAAAAAGGGGGAAACAGGGTATTCCAACCCAGCAAATGTTTGAGCATAGAATCAGATTCTGGAGGATCCTCCAGTCCAGCGCAGGAATATGCAGAGGTGTCAGTTACGGGGATCGAACCTGCAACCTTGGCGTTGTTATCAGCACCACCAACTGAGCTACCCACCTGGCTTGAACTGGCATCCCCGTGCTGCCAGTTTCTTAGTCCCTTGGCTGGGGCAGATTCTTTTTTTGGGGGGGGGGGAGAGATGGGGAAGAACACTGTGTGCAGCGACACAATGTCAGAGTATGGCTTAGCGCTGGTGGGAAGAAATGAACAGGCCCCCGCGGCCGTTCCTGGGGATACCGGCCGATATAGCCTGCAACGTCTAACTTTTTGCAAAGCCCTTCCCAGTTGGGCTTCCTCTGGATTTCAGGTTTCAAGCTCGGGGGGCAGGGGGGAGAAGGAGACACATTCCTGCGTGTGTGTGTGTGTGTGTGTGTGCATACATATCTAAAAAGAGGCAGGAGTAATCTTTGGAGATCACAACCTGCCCCAGCCCTCTCCGGAACCACACGTGCCTCTGTCCTGCATTTAATATGCTCACATACAAAGCCCAATATTTGAGGGGAAGGGAAGAAAATTAACGGGGGGGGGGGGGCGAACCCCAGCAGTCGGTACAATCAAATTGTCTGTATTTGTTTTTGTTTAATCTAAAAAGGAGGTCTGGGGGTTGGGGGTAGAGAGAGAAAAGATCTCCAGAGTAAAAGGCAAAGCAGACATCTGGGTAGCTGGAGGTTTCGGCCGTTCAATTTGGCACCTCGGGACTCTTAAGAACCGCCGTCCTGTCCTGTTAAAATCTTATCTTTCGGAAAGGAACTTTTAAAAAAACAACAACCCAAAAAAGGTCAAAGGTGTTACAGATGTAGTTTCCCCCCCTTCTTTCCGTAGAAGAAGAAGGAGACAATCCCACAAAGGTCGTGCGCTGCGCCTCTTCCAGAGCTGCCCGGTTTCCTTATTCGCCGGCCGCCTGTCGCTGTGGAGCCGTGGAAGTGATGACGCTGCCCAAGGCAGCCGCTGCCGCTCCTCTCAGCTCCTCCACCCGGGGCCTCTTGACATCCGGCTCGCCAGGAGGGTCCTCTTTCGGTGCGGCCTCCGCAGCCGCCTGGCTGACCACGGCCGGAGTGGAGGAGCTGGCCTGGGCAGCCAGCAGCTGCAGCGGATTTGTGAGGGCTGGAGGAGGAAAGAGAGGAAGAGAGGGGGAGAAGGGCGTTAGCCTCGCCGATGCCAGTTTTGTAAACGCCCGAGACGCGTTTAGAACCATCTCTATCCCTTTTTTGTAAGCTGGATGGAGGAATGGGAGTTCACTTAGAACAGTGATGGCGAACCTTTTAGAGACCGAGTGCCCAAACTGCAACCCAAAACCCACTTACTTATCGCAAAGTGCCAACTCTGCAATGTAACTTGTATATCTCATTTTCCCTGCCTGTTTCACGTTCCTTCTTTATGACTGCTGCAGAAGACCGTTGCCTCAGAAGAGCAAGGAACATTCTCAGGGATGACTCACACCCTGGCCAGCACCTTTTTAATCTCCTGCCCTCGGGCAGGAGATATAGTAGCATGATAAGCCGCACCGACAGGTTAAAGAACAGTTTCTACCCGTGGGCCGTGAGGCTGCTGAATGGAAGACAGCAACATTGCAGCTGACGTTCGGGGCCGGTGGTTGTACGACAGCACATAGAGTGCAACAAGGACTGAGAGATTGGGGGGGGGGGCTCGTTTAATCTCATTGCGGACGACTCTGGGGTTGCGGTGCTCATCTCGCTTTACTGGCCAAGGGAGCCGGCGTACAGCTTCCGGGTCATGTGGCCAGCAGGACTAAGCCGCTTCTGGCGAACCAGAGCAGCGCACAGAAACGCCGTTTACCTTCCCGCTGGAGTGGTACCTATTTATCTACTTGCACTTTACGTGCTTTCGAACTGCTAGGTGGGCAGGAGCAGGGACCGAGCAACGGGCGCTCACCCCGTCCCGGGGATTCGAACTGCCGACCTTCCTATCAGCAAGCCCTAGGCTCAGTGGTTTAGACCACAGCACCAACCGCATCCCTAAGCTTAAGTACATGAACACAAAGCAAAAGAAGAGTTAACCCAGGGCTTCCCCCACCCCCTAGCCGGAACTCCTTCTGGCACCTCCTTTTCTAGAAAAACAGCACTGTGTTAACCAACACTAAACTATAGTTATCCATATGGATTGTTCATCCAACCCTCGTATTAAGTAAATTGTTAATTATTATTTATTATTTATTGTTCTTCCCTTGGGCAGCAAAATGTGGAGCTACCACCAAAAAGGCCCTACCAACCCAATTTCTCGCAAAGAAGGTGCCCTAGGAGAACAGGGACTTGTCCTGATGAGCAGAATTAAAGCCCTGAGAGAGCGCAATCCCACGGCACAGATAAGCGAACATCAATGTAATTAACAATACTTATCTGCCAGCCAAGTGGTGTTAAAATCAGCAGGGCCCACTTCTGGGCGAAGGTTGTTAGGATTTCATTGTTAAGAGGGGAATTAATTTCTCAGTGGCGCAAAAGGGAAGAGAAACAGTCTCTTTAATCTTTGGCCCAGAGAGTCACCTTCCGTCTCGCAGCGGAATGGGTGCTTCTCGATGGAGATTTGCTAATCACCACTTTCAGCTTGCTGAAGTAATTCCAGGCAATTCCAGGTGATTGTTCAAGGGCCTCCAGCACAATGAGCAATTACCTGGTGCCTGACACTTCCATCAGGCCTCGTTGGACAGCAGAGGGGCTGTTGGCAGGCTTTGCTTTTTAAAATCTTGTTACCAGCGCACGTTGTGCGGTGGAGGCGAAAATATGAATTAGCCAGCTTTCCTCTTACTTGGAAAACGAAGAGGCTGCAGCGTCACAAGGACAGAAACACAGGCCGGAACCACGAACCCAACAGGCTGAGATCCTACCTGTCTCGCCAGAGTGGTGCATGCTCTGGTTATCTCCCGCTTGGACTACTGCCATGCCATGGGGCTACCTTTGAAGGTGACTCAGAAACTACAATTCTTCCAGAATGCAGCAGCTAGACCTGTGACTGGGAGCGGCCGCCGAGACCACATAACACCAGTCTTTCAAAGAGCTGCATTGGCTCCCAGTACGTTTCCGAGCACAATTCAAAGTGTTGGTGCTGACCTTTAAAGCCCTAAATGGCCTCGGTCCTGTATACCTGAAGGAGCATCTCCACCCCCACCATTCAGTCCGGACACTGAGATCCAGCGCCGAGGGCCTTCTGGTGGTTCCCTCATTGCGAGAAGTGAGGTTACAGGGAACCAGACAGAGGGCCTTCTCGGTAATGGCACCCACCCTGTGGAACACCCTCCCATCAGATGTCAAGGAAATAAACAACTATCTGACTTTTAGAAGACATCTGAAGGGAGCCCTGTTTAGGGAACCTTTTAATATCTGAAGGACTATTGTATTTTAATATTTTGTTGGAATCCGCCCAGAGTGGCTGGGGAAACCCAGCCAGATGGGCAGGGTATAAATATTTATTATTATTATTATTATTATTATT
Source organism: Darevskia nairensis (assembly GCA_034642065.1). Classification (NCBI taxonomy): domain Eukaryota; kingdom Metazoa; phylum Chordata; class Lepidosauria; order Squamata; family Lacertidae; genus Darevskia; species Darevskia nairensis. Next base: position 108,423 of record JAWWNI010000067.1, on the reverse strand, counting down.
ATTATTATTATTATTAACCCTTCCACTAAGCCGAAGTGGCACTTGCCGGGGGGAACCTTAAAACCAATCACCGTGACACAAATTGTTAAGGGTCATTACGAAGATCTCCAAAGGGTCCTCTCCAATCTGAGCAAATGGGCGGTAAAATGGGAAATGCAATTCCATGTAAGAGCGTGCAAATTGATGGTGCACGTCAAGGAAAAGGATCTTAATGCCGCATATATTCCTGTGGGGTCTGGACTGCAGGTGAGCAACCAGGAATGAGGCCAAGGGGACAAAGGAGAGCTCAAGGGCGATGTTGGCGCAGCGTTGGTTACTGGAAGAAAACCGCTAGGATCATAATGCGGTTCCAAAAATCTATGGGTCGTCCGCATTTGCAATACTGTGTCCAGGTCTGGTTTCCTTGCCTCAAAAAGGAGGATTGTAGGGTTGGCAAAAGCTGAGGTTTATTAAAAAAAAGGCAAGTAAGAGGAGAGATAATAATAATAATAATAATAATTTATTATTTATACCCCGCCCATCTGGCCGGGTCTCTCCAGCCACTCTAGGCGGCTTCCAGCAAATATTAAAATACATACACATGTCACAGAATAAAAACTTCCCTGAACAGGGCTTTCTTCAGGCATTTTCTAAATGTTAGATAGTTGTTAGCACCTTTGACTTCTGATGGGAGGGCGTTCCACAGGGCGGGCGCCACTACCGAGAAGGCCCTCTGCCTGGTTCCCTGTAACCTCACTTCTTGTAGTGAGGGAACCGCCAGAAGGCCCTCGGCGCTGGACCTCAGTGTCCGGGTTGGACAATGGGGGTGGAGACGCTCCTTCAGGTATACTGGACCGAGGCCGTTTAGGGCTTTAAAGGTCAGCACCAACACTTTGAATTGTGCTCGGAAACGTACTGGGAGCCAGTGTAGATCTCTCAGGACCGGTGTAATGTGGTCATGGCGGCCGCTCCCAGTCACCAGTCTAGCTGCCGCATTCTGGATTAATTGCAGTTTCTGGGTCACCTTCAAAGGTAGCCCCACGTAGAGCGCATTGCAGTAGTCCAAGCGGGAGATAACTAGAGCATGCACCACTCTGGCGAGACAGTCCACGGGCAGGTAGGGTCTCAGCCTGCGCACCAGATGGAGCTGGTAGACAGCTGCCCTGGACACAGAATGGACCTGCGCTTCCATGGACAGCTGTGAGTCCAAAATGACTCCTAGGCTGCGCACCTGGTCCTTCAGGGGCACAATTACCCCATTCAGGACCAGGGAATCCCCCACACCCGCTCGCACCCTGTCTCCCAAGAACAGTACTTCTGTCTTGTCAGGATTCAATCTCAATCTGTTAGCCGCCAGAGACTTGATGGAAGTTTATAAAATTATTTGTGGCGTGTAGAAAGTGGATAGAGAAATGTTTTCCTCCCTCTCTCCTAAAACTAGAACTCGTGGAAACCCAATGGAGCTGAAGGTTGGGAGATTCAGGACCCAGAAAAGAAAGCACTTCTTCACATAGTTAAATATATGGAACTCACTTCCGCAGGGACGGCCACCAACCTGGATAGCTTTAAAAGAGAACTGGGCAAATTCATGGAGGAGGAGAGGGCTATCGATGGCCGCGAGCCACAATGGCTATGCTCTGCCTCAACTGTCGGAAGCGATATGCTGTGGCTTTTCCAGAGCCGGGGTGCCACAGCAGAAAAGGCCCTGTCCCAAGAGGCTCACGTAGGGCCTCCGGCAGAGCTTCTCCTGCTGATCTCAGGAGCGGGCAGGATGAGACAGGAAGAGGCGCTTCTCCCAGTATCGCTTCTGTGGCTGAAGAGTGCAGCCCAGACCTCGGGGCCTGAAGACGGCTGCCCCGGGCAACGGGGTTCGTCCCGGGAACCCCAGGGGCACCAAGGCAATGGAGAGAAGAGGGAGGGGTGGCCTACCGTAAGCGCTGCCAGATAGGCTGTTGGTGGGCACGGCGTGCTTCCCGTTCTGCGTCACTGCCCGGACGGGGAGCTGGTGCTGCCCGATGGTCATGGGTGCTGCTTGCTGGAGGATGGTGACTGTTTGCCCCGGGACGCCCTGGGCCATCTGACTGGCCACCGTTTGAATAACTCGGCTGGCAGTGGGGATTGCAGCAAACGCAATGGTCGGCTTCTCATCCATCCCTGAAAAGAAAGAATCAATTGTCGACCTGGCCGTTCATTCAGAGTCAGAGAATTGTGCTGAATTGTCCCCGCACCCTCAGGGGCCTGTTTCTTCCACCCCGTTTCGCTTCTTACTCCCTTCCTCTGGATGAGCGGCACAGAAATATTATTTTCGGTGACCCCAGCAATTTCCACTAGTGCCTCTGCAGGGAACGGAGAAACAGAGGGCATTCCTCACCCCCCCCCCATCTCGCTGCAGTAAAAGTTCTCCTTTCCGAGCTCGAGTGAAATGAACACGGATTGATTCCAGAGGACATCTTATTTATTTGCTTGCTCTCTTAGCCCCCGTGGAGACAGAAAGGCCTGACTTTGGGCTATCTGCCGGAGCAGCAGCAAAATCACCTGGCTGCTCGAGACAACAGAGAGTTATTTGGACAACTAAATTTATGTGATGTAATATTGCTTTGAGATGACTGGATTTACAGCTCTGCAGTTTTGCCTTTGGTTAATTATTCATCCGATCTATTCTGTATTAAATACCAGGGTCTCCCTGAGAGGCAGCTGTCAGAGCTGCTTCCTGAAGACACACCAGTCCAGGCCAGCGTTTCCTTGGAATGAACTTCCGATCTGATTGTTTTAACGGTTACGCTGCTTTTAATTAAGGAGGTCTCGATGCTATCGTGCATTTTCATAATGGACTGATTTTACCGGTGTAAAAAAAGGTAAAGGACCCCTGGATGGTTAAGTCCAGTCAAATGGGGTTGCAGCTCTGATCTCACTTTCAGGCCGAGGGAGCCGGCGTTTGTCCGTAGACAGCTTTCTGGGTCATGTGGCCAGCATGACTAAACCGCTTCTGGCGCAACGGGACACCGTGACGGAAACCAGAGCGCACGGAAACGCCGTTTACCTTCCCGCCGGAGCGGTACCTATTTATCTACTTGCACTTTGACGTGCTTTCAAACTGCTAGGTTGGCAGGAGCAGGGACCGAGCAACGGGAGCTCACCCCGTTGTGGGGATTCGAACCGCCGACCTTCTGATCGGCAAGCCCTAGGCTCTGTGGTTTAGAACAGAGCGCCACCCGTGTCCCTATGTACAGTTGTAAACCACCTAGAAGCCACTTTGTCATATAAGTGGTAGATAAATTAAATTATTATTATTAGTGATGACTTGTAGCGCAAATGTCAAATGGAGCAAAGCCTCTACAGCTCTGTGTTTCCAGTCTATATACTACAGTTGAAGGATGCTATCGTTAAATCCCTTATGAAGAGAGCTTGCCCACACGCTTGAAGATGGACTCCACTCCTTACTCGTTTGCCCAATCCGCGAGGGCAGCCTTGTTCACAGATTTAAATCTCTCAGCCGACAGATGGATTGGGTACTTGATTAATTTTAAAAGGGCATCAGATGCCAACCAGCCAAAGGCCTGGCTAAACAGGAACGTTTTCACCTGGTACCTAAAGGCGTATAATGAAGGCACCAGCTGAATCTCACGGGGTTTTTTTTGAGTTTACCCAAGCAGTTTGCAAAAGGATAGGCAAAAGCGTTCCCCCTGGGGAACCCGCATCCCACCAGGAGTGCCACACTACCTCTGGGCTCACCAGCCAGGTCCAAGACGGCCCCTGCTGCTTCGTGGGCGCCCGCGGCCGGCACCTGGTTGGTCAGTATGTACCCATTGGCCGAGCTGGCCGAGGTGGTCACCACCCTGACCATGGTGACCGTGGGGGCCTGCTGGACGACGTGGATGGCGTGGCCCGAAGGCTGCTGAGAGGTCACGATGGAGGCTGGCATGTAGGCCACCGGCTTGGCCACGAGGGCCGAGGGCCGCGGAGGGAGGGCCATGATCACCGGCTGGGCACTCACGGGAGAGCCTGGAAAGAGAAGGAAAAGGGGAATTGGAAGAGGAGAGGGCACCAGCGCCCAGGTAAAGTAAAAAAACTCCTGTCCGCTGTAGCAAAATGACTCTGAGACAGTGATGGCGAACCTTTTATAGGCAGAGTGCCCAAAATTCAACCCAAAACCCACTTATTTATCGCAAAGTGCCAACATGGCAATTTAACCTGTATACAGTGGGACCTCGACTTACGAGCGATTCGACTTACGTGTTTTTCGACTTACGAATGACTTCCGGGAGAAACAAAATGGCCGCCGCAACCGAATTTTTCGACTTACGAATGGAAGTCGCGGCCGCTTTTAATAGGATTTTTTCGACTTACGAATTTCGACTTACGAATTTTTTCCGCTCAATGCATTCCTATGGGATTCGACTTACGAATGTTTTCGACTTACGAAAATTGCGTCGGAACGCATTATCGTCGTAAGTCGAGGTCCCACTGTATCTCATTTTTCCTGTGTGCTTCACGTTTCTTCTTCAGGACTGCTGTTGTAATAAATAATCCTTCATAAAAGTTATTGCATTGCATTCTTCATTAAATTATCTTTCCGGGGGGGGGGGGGCGTTCCTGATCCCTGCGTGCATAAGCCCAAAATGATCCACACATCAATTGAAAGCGTGCGAAATGGTCACAGCTTGTACTCTTTTCGGTGCCTGCTAGAATCATTTTGCCCCCCCCCCCAAATCTTGGGCTGCCTATACAAGGAAGGTGCCTGCCTGAGGTCAAGAGGCGGGGAGTTCCCAAGGTCAGGTTCTGCCGCACCAAATAATGTAATTTCTTCTCTCCCGCAAAGAAACGCCGCAATTTACTCACCGGGGGCGCTCTGCGAATACCGATACTCTGGGACAGAGGCTAATTTTGAGCCGAAGTCGTGGTCGTGCGGAATGGGCGACCCCTCCCTGGACAGGCACTCTGGGGTCTGTAGGCCACTGGTGTGGGGGGACAGCAGGCCAGGGTGAGTCGGAGACGCAGGGGCACTCCTGGAAGGCAAGAAGGCAGTGACCAAAGGTGAGGGCAGTGGGAGGCTCGGATAAGGCACAGGGTGGATTTGATTTAAATCAAATTGATTTAAATCACGATTTAAATCACTAGTCAGTAAGGCTTGATTTAAATCACTAGTCAGTAAGACTTGATTTAATTTTTTTTTTGCAGAAAGACTCATTCTTGCTGGTATAATCTTAATATTTACAACCATATGAAGGTTTCATTTTTGGAATAATAAATTTTCAGAGTAGTTTTTACAGTTATATCAAAAATTACTGATTTGGTTATACTACTAGAAATACATAGACAGATAATGATGAAATTATGGTGAGGTTTAATAAGTTAACTGTTTATATTTGGACAACTTTTCTGCTGTACTTTATTGGAAGGAGAAAAACCATCATTTCCTTAATAACCATTTAAACAATTTATTTAACTAAAACAATAACATGATAGCATATGTATCCATGTTTGTTAACTGATGTGGTTAAACATTTAAAAAAAATAACTTAGACTGAGTTTTAGCACACTTGATAAACTTAAAACAAATCCTTATTTCCTGATGAATAGCCTTTGGACTACAATGTAACTTAAATAGAATACTATATTTAGAAAGATTTTTCCTCCAAAAGCATTTTATTTTAAAAATCCGATTTAAATCAAAAACATCCGATTTAAATCAAAAAAATCCAATTTAAATTAAAAAAATCCGATTTTTTTTGATTTTTTTAAAAAAATCATTGATTTTTATCCACCCTGATAAGGCACCGGAGCCCAGCTGGGCACTAGTATACCCGAAGGAATTTTAGCGCACTTACACGTGGCAGGCACCAGTTTGGGGCATGCTGGCCAGACACCAAAGTTTGAGCTGTTAATGTGTTAAAAACAACCTTATTGGTGGTGGCTGCTCCTAGATTCTGGAACTCGCTCTCTGGGGAAGCCAGACTGGCTCCCTCCTTGTTTTCTTTCTGCCAGCAGGTAAAAACCTTTCTGATTCCAACAAGCGTTTGGGAACTGAGTGTTTCTAAGGAGAGCGCTGGCGCTATGATGTTTTTCATCTGTACGTTTTAACAGATCACACAAGAGCTTAACCCTTACACTGAGGTCCAGCGCCGAGGGCCTTCTGGCGGTTCCCTCGCTGTGAGAAGCCAAGTTACAGGGAACCAGGCAGAGGGCCTTCTCGGTGGTGGCACCCGCCCTGTGGAACTCCCTCCCACCAGATGTCAAAGAGGAAAGCAACTACCAGATTTTTAGAAGACATCTGAAGGCAGCCCTGTTTAGGGAAGCTTTTAATGTTTAACAGACTATTGTATTTTAATAATTTGTTGGAAGCTGCCCAGAGTGGCTGGGGAAACCCAGCCAGATGGGCGGGGTATAAATAATAAATTATTATTATTAAATTCTATTGATGTTTAACTGCTTTTTATTGACTGCCTCCCCCAATGTTTTTAGCTGTTCCTATTTTATCTCTAAGGCACCTTGAGTCCCCGTGTCAGAGGAAAAGACGGGATAACAACAACAACAACAACAACAACAACAACTTACCGGGACGAGAGAGGCCCGAAGGGAGTTCGGAAGCAGGACACCCCCCTCTGCCTCCGTTTCCGGAAGGCCTGCTCCACGAGTTTGCCTTCCGAGGGAGGATCTATCCTCCAGAACGACCCCTTCCCAGGCTCCTCCTGGGAACGCGGGACTTTAATAAAATAGCGGTTCAAGGAAAGGTTGTGCCGAATGGAATTCTGCGGGGAGAAAGAGGCAGGAGGAGGATGACGACCCCAAAGCAAAGTGGTGGATTTAATTTAGGTTTTTTTAAAAAAATCAACTGTGCGAGACCGAGAGCTCCACCTCCGCAGGACCCCCCCCCCCCCCGCGCAAGGCACTTGCTCACCTGCCAGCCTTTATCCGCCGTCCTGTAATACGGGTAATGCTTGGTGATGTGGGCATAGATGCCACTTAGTGTTAGCTGCCGGTCCTGGGCCGACGAGATAGCTTGGACAATCAGCTGGGCGTAGGAGTACGGAGGCTTGGACTCATCCTGCAGGCGAGGGGCACAAAAGACAGGCGCGCAAGGGAGTTTTGGGGGGCACAGCAGCTCATGAACCGTTTGGGGGAGAATTTGCTGAGCACGGTGGCAGCTGGCAAGCTGGAGCTGTTTCGCCTGGCTTTTGGGTTGGGTTGAGTGTAATCCCTGACGTTTTTTATTCCGTTGGTTGTTGGTGAGCTATTTATAATGAGGTGGCTTTTAAACTTTTAAGTTTTAAATTGTTTTAATTTGTATTTTTAACTGTTTGTTTTGTGGTTGTGTAGTTTTATGATTGTTAGCCGCCCTGAGCCCGGTTTCGGCTGGGAAGGGCGGGGTACAAATAAAAGTTATTATTATTATTATTATTATTATTATTATTAAATGCGCGCCAAGGCAAGAGCAAACAATCCTTCTGTGTCCCACCCCCAACCAATAAATGTTTCGCAGTGGAAAACCCCCCATATCTCTGCTACTAAGGCCAAACCCTGATTCCTCCACGTGACCCAACAGCCACTGATGGAGAAGCTCTGTTTTGCTTTTCAAAGGGTATTATTGCATAGAGTCTTCTCAGAAGGACCAGGTGGAGCTTTGATCAGATGCTGGAGAGAAATTCTTATGCTGATGCATCTTATAACACTTCTTACAGAGGCAACCTCTGATATTTTAACCAACAGAGATTTTAGTAAAGGTAAAGAGACCCCTGACCATTAGGTCCAGTTGCGGACGACTGGGGTTGGGGCGCTCATCTCGCTTCACTGGCCAAGGGAGCCGGCGTACAGCTTCCGGGTCATGTGGCCAGCATTACAAAGCTGCTTCTGGCGAACCAGAGCAGCGCACGGAAACGTCGTTTACCTTCCCGCCGGAGCGGTACCTATTTATCTACTTGCACTTTGACGTGCTTTCGAACTGCTAGGTGGGCAGGAGCAGGGAACGAGCAACGGCAGCTCACCCCATCGTGGGGATTCGAACCGCCAACCTTCTGATCGGCAAGCCCTAGGCTCTGCGGTTTAACCCACAGCGCCACCCGTGTCCCTAACAGAGATTTTAACCTATTTTAAAAATCCTTTAAGCAAGCCTTTAAGCAGATGTTGAATGACCACCTGTCGTGGATGCTTTAATTGCGATTCCTGCATTGCAGGGGGCTGGACTGGATGACCCTTGGGGGGCCCCTTCGAACTCTGCAGTTCTATGACATTGCACTTTTGCTTATAAAAACTGCTTTCTTCTTGTCTTTTTCCAGTGGTACCTTGGTTCTCGAACTTAATCCATTCCGGGAGTCCGTTCGACTCCCGAAACCATTCAAAAACCAAGGCGCGGCTTCTGATTGGCTGCAGGAGCTTCCTGCACTCAATCGGAAGCCGCGTCGGACGTTCGGCTTCCGAAAAACGTTCGCGAACCGGAACACTTCCTTCTGGGTTTGCGGCATCCGGGAGCTGATTTGTCTGGGAGCCTAGCCGTTCGAGAACCAAGGTACCACTGCATTGCAATTCCAAGCGCAGCACATTCTCTCCATTTAGAGATTTTCAAAAGGGATATATAACACTTCTTAAGAATCATGATTCGTGCAGGCTGTTTGTTAGCTAGATTCAACATGTTTCCCTCCCTGATAGTAAGAGGAAGGTATTTAGCTCTCCCAGAAGCTGAGCGTTTCTGCGGTTGTAGCAGGAGAGAACATTGGAGCAGGTTTTCTTCTCTTGTAGTTTTGGCATTTACGCCAGAAGACAATTACTAGATGCCTTACAAATCGATAGGCCAATTTCTATCCTTCCAAATATTCAAAACCTGCTTTCGGACAGTAATGATCAAATCACTTTAATAGTCGCCAAATTTTTGAGCGCAGTCCATACAGAAAGACTAAGTCATTACAAAGAGGACTAGCGGTTCTTAATTAAATAGTAATACGGTATTATTATATTGTGATGTTATTTATACTAATTGATTTTTAAACAAAGGATCATTATGAGCAGTTTTAAGTTATTTTTATGGATTAGTATCGAATCTTAGAGTTAAAGATTTGATTAATATAAGCCTTGTTTTGCTGAGCTCATATTCTATACAATTTGTATATGGTGTCTGTTCGAGAATGATTGGTCTGCTATCTATATACCCTATATACTCGAGTATAAGCCTAGTTTTTCAGCACATTTTTTGTGCTGAAAAAGTCGCCCTCGGCTTATACTCGAGTGAGGCAGGCAGTGGCTCCTATGAAGCTTTCCCAGGTTTTTTTGTGGTAAAATTGGGTGCCTCGGCTTATATTCGGGTCGGCTTATACTCGAGTATATACGGTATATAAAATCGTTCAAGTTGGATGTTTGTTAACAATCGCCTTTCTCCGTAACCCCTTGATCGATTCCGTTCAAATTTGGACACAATGTTCCATGCCCATATGGGAGTGATCATATGTACTTACATTGCACAAATACTACACCTTTCCCAGGTAAAAATGTGATTTTGTGCAAAAAAAATAGCGCCCTGCAGTGGACGTTAAACAGCACAGCACAAACCTCATAGACTAAAATAGTAGTAATAAACAGTTGTAGAAATGAAGACAAAAATGGGAGGGGCAAACAGAGAACACATAGACTAAACTTCAACAAGATAAGGTGTAAGTAAACACACGCTTTCTCTTTCATACTGTATCTTACTTTTGCATTTCACCAAATCAGCCACAGCAAGGCGTGGCCGGGTCAGCTAGTGCCTAATAAAGGTTTTGTTGTTGTATTGCAATTCCAACTTTTATATTATTTAAGTGTGATGGTTTCAACCAGCAAAGGAGCAAAGCTGAGAGCGCCACCGACTCGAACCCCCTTGCAGCCTTTGCAAGACTCCTCGGGAGAGACCTTTTGTGCCACAATCTTCCTGGCCGGACAGGAGCAGCGCCTCTCGCTCGACCCAAGAGGGGAATCCTTTGGCAGGAATGCACCTACAATTTACTCAACTGTCTGGTACAGGAACCAGGGAGCCCAGCCCATCGCGGCCCTATAAGGGAGGAAGTTGACAGCTGAGCTGCCGCCGTTAGCAGTGATTAATGGAACCGGCCTTCGCAAGGATGCAGAAGAAGAGGTGAAGGTTTTGTGGTACCTTTGGGCTGTCACCGCCGGACGCATCCGCCTGCTGCTCAGACGTCGCCTTGGCTGCATATTCCGCCACCAGCTGCAGGTCCGAGGTAATATTCTGTGCGAAGCGATATCCTGAGGAGCCAGCGCCACGCGGGCTGGCCGGGCACGAGTTGGGAACACTGCGGAGAAAAAGCAGCAATAACAACAATTTATTATTGGCAAAATGGACAATGAAACGAAGACGAAGAGACGACAACGAGTTTAAGGAAGATTGGAAGGACTTGATTGCATATATACGGAAGCAACGTACACAGGTTTACACATCAGCAGGGCTCTAGGGCTACTTGTAATTTTATTATGAATGGGCAATAAATAATTTTAATGTTTTTTTAAAATCTACAATGGGCATGTGGTATGCTGATAAATAATGAAGCCTAGGAAGGGACTAGGGGCAACTCAATTGCTTTTGTCTGGTTTTGAATTTGTATTGCTGTTGTTTTATTAGGGTTATTTTCTGGAAAATTAAAAGATTATAAAAATAAAAATATATTATTTATACCCCGCCCCTCTGGCTGGTTTACATCAGGTGGAAGAATCCTGCACTAGCAGCGGGTTTGGACTATATGATCCAATGCAGTTGCCTACCGGTATGAAAAGCGTATGAATATACAGGAACATTATCTCAGAGGGGACAGCGTTCCACAGACAGGGGGCACCACCAGAGAAGCCCCCCTCCCCCCGGCACATTGCAGAGGCTGTTGAATTTGCAGCACAGTCAAGAGAGTCTCCCCTTAATATACAAGAGATGGGGATGGGAGGGTGCAGACTTATTTTTTTACTACAGTGGTACCTTGGTTCTCAAAACTTAATCCGTTCCGGAAGTCCGTTCCAAAACCAAGGCGCGTAAGGATTTATTCGTAAGAGAGCGCGTAAGAGAGTAATGCAAAACGGATTAATCCGTTCCAGACTTTTAAATCTCTATCTCTGCGCCTACTTCTGTCCTATTATCACAGTACCATTGAGAGTGTCTTAACCCATAGTATATTATCGTGGTAAGCTCTGTAATGGATAAAAAAGCTTTACAGAGAATAATTAAAATTGCCCAGAATGTTATTGGGCTCCAACTACCAACCCTGGATGAGATCTTCATGTCTCGCTGCTTGAAGAAGTCACACAATATCCTGAGAGATCCCACCCACCCTGCTCACAACCTCTTTGCACTGTTGCCTTCGGGCAGAAGATACAGGACGATGAAAACACGAACCACACGTCTTCTGAATAGTTTCTATCCAAGAGCTTTGATTGCACTAAATAATGACCTCAGGGCCAGTAGTAAGAAATAGCAAGCAGTGAATAGCAAGAAAGGAGATAGGTTTTAGGTTATGTTATGCTTTTAATAGGTTATGTTACATTCTGGATTATGCTATGTTTTAATAGATTATGTCTTAATAGGATGAGAGTGTTGGAGATATGTGTAAATGTGTAAGGTAAATCCGGTCTTTGGGTGTTTGATTTTCGTTGTTGTGTGTACTGTGTATATACGGACAATGACAATAAATATATATATCTAATCTAAAAACAACCCCTTAAATAGCAATATAATATGGGATTTTACTATCTACCAAGACCAATGATCCATAAAGTGAAAGCAATAAACATTGTACTGCAGTCACACAATCAATCAATCAATCAATCATCAGTAGCTGAACTGGGTTCCAAACAGTCACAAAATCAAAAGAGCCACAAAAACGCTAAATAAATAGCAAAAACAGACAGACCTCAGCGTAACACTCAAACCAGAAGCATAACACTCAAACCGGAGCATGTTCGGCTTCTGAAAAATGTTTGCAAACCGGAACACTTCTGGGTTTGCAGTATTTGGGTTCCAAGTTGTTTGAGGACCGAGAAACTAAGGTACCACTGTACTGCGATTTATTAAAAACGTATATTGCCCTTCATCTGTATATCGCAGAATAAAAATACAAGATAAAAAACACAAAATCCTATATTATAATCTTCAAGTGTCCCTGCGGCCACCTGCAATTTTCTGTGTGTCATGGAAGTAAATTCTGCGCATGGCACAGACGGACGCAGGGATTGGAGGGGGCGGAGAGGGGGGCGGGACGATGCAGAGACACTTCCGGCCGGGCGAAATTGCGCCGCCGCCATTGCCGGGGGGAAGCGGCGCAAAGCGCTGCTCCCGCTGCCGCCGCCCGCCACCGTCCGCCTATGGAAGCTCCTGCCGCCGCCTGAAGGAGGCCCCCCGTCCGGCACGCGCCCTTCCCTGCCCAGCCGGCGGGGGTCCGAGGCGAGGCGGCCTCCACTGACGGACCAGCCGGTCGCCCCCGCCGAAGCCTCCCGGTCCCCCGGCTCCTGCTGCTCCGCCTCCGGCTAGCGCCCGTTTTTTTCAACGGGCTTAATATACTAGTATGTAATAAAAACAAGAACAGAAAAACACCCCCCAAACCAATGAACTCCCCCTCCCCCATTTAAAAAGGGGTAAAAGATGTCAATCAGTCAAAAGCCTGGTTGAAGAGAAATGTTTTCCCCTGGTGCTATATAATGGAGGCAGCAGGCAACCCCCCCCACCCCATCCAGGGATAGCATCGCACAAAAAGGGAGCCACTGCAGAAAAGGCCCCGTTCTCGTGTTGCCACCCTTGGGACTTTTAAGCATTTAGGTCCCAAGTTGTTTACGGCTTTATAAACCATCACAGAAAGGGAACAGTGACGTATCCCACGGCCATCCCTGCCATTTCTCCAAACGGGAGCAGCATCCATTGACCCCCTCCACCCCAATCTTATTCTCAAGAGAATCCCACCAGGCAGGTTAGGCTGGGAGAGTCACTGAGCCGAGATCACCCAGGAAATCTTTGAAACCGGGTTGCTGCTGCTTGCAGACCAACGTTATAACCAACGGACAAAGAGGCTGGATTTCCTGACCGGCTAAATAATGCAGAGCCGCCTTCAAATTGTACCGGTATTTGGGCAGCCCATGTCCCTCTTAGTGTTTCTCCTGGGAATCTCAGCTCTGCCCTCCTGATTGCAGAAATTAATATATATGAAAAGTGACGGAAATGAACGAAGCCACCGCTTGTTCAATATTCATAATTTCTCCAGTCTGTATCTTCAGCGTTTTCTCAGGGGCTTTCGAGAAATGTTTCAAAACCTTGCTGCCCTCAAATCCTGAAAAAGTAATTACCGCGGGGGTCTGCCAATTACCGCTTGCCGTTTATTCTATTCACGAGGACGACATACAAATATCGTGCCCTGAAGACTCCGGCTCCACCCTGACCTAGTTTCAATGTGACCCTCTGAGCTGGACGACCGGCCCGCCCATTCCTGGAACGAATAAATCCTAAAAGTGACCAGGTGAAGATTCAGCAACACGGAGGAAAAGCTCGGAAATCCAGACCTCGAGTCTGCCATAATATTCTGTGTTTTTCTGCACAGATCACAGCAGATACATATATGCCTGTAGAGGTGCAACCTCTCCAGCACTCAGGTGAGGTTCCTGGGTGTATCAGTGCCAGCTTCCATGGCGTTAGGTACCACCTACAGGTAAGGGCCAAGGTGAGTCCCCTTGTTTGGGCTGAGATGGATTCGACGGGAGGCTTAGACCCCACAGTTAATCCACAGGGTAGTCGTTTATTTCGTATCCCATGTCGTGGCCCCACTGGCCTTTGATTGTGTTAAGGGGGTCTGTAGGGTCTTGGGAGTAGCATGTTGTATAATGTGGATCGTTCCAGGGCCAGTGTGGTGTAGTGGTTAAGAGCGGTAGAACCATAGAATCCTAGAGTTGGAAGAGACCCCAAGGGTCATCCAGTCCAACCCCCTGCCAAGCAGGAAACACCATCAAAGCATTCCTGACAGGTGGCTGTCAAGCCTCTGCTTAAAGACCTCCAAAGAAGGAGACTCCACCACACTCCTTGGCAGCAAATTCCACTGTCGAACAGCTCTTACTGTCAGGAAGTTCTTCCTAATGTTGAGGTGGAATCTTCTTTCTTGTAGTTTGAATCCATTGCTCCGTGTCCGCTTCTCTGGAGCAGCAGAAAACAACTTTTCTCCCTCCTCTATATGACAGCCTTTTATATATTTGAACATGGCTATCATATCACCCCTTAACCTTCTCTTCTCCAGGCTAAACATACCCAGCTCCCTAAGCCGTTCCTCATAAGGCATCGTTTCCAGGCCTTTGACCATTTTGGTTGCCCTCCTCTGGACACGTTCCAGCTTGTCAGTATCCTTCTTGAACTGTGGTGCCCAGAACTGGACACAGTATTCCAGGTGAGGTCTGACCAGAGCGGAATACAGTGGCACTATTACTTCCCTTGATCTAGATGCTATACTCCTATTGATGCAGCCCAGAATTGCATGGGCTTTTTTAGCTGCTGCATCACACTGTTGACTCATGTCAAGTTTGTGTAGACTCGTAATCTGGTGAACCGGGTTTGCTTCCCCGCTCCTCCACATGCAGCTGCTGGGTGACCTTGGGCTAGTCCCACTTCTCTGAAGTCTCTCAGCCCCACTCGCCCCACAGAGTGTTTGTTGTGGGGGAGGAAGGGAAAGGAGAATGTGAGCCGCTTGGAGACTCCTTTGGGTAGAGATAAAGCGGGATATCAAATCCAAACTCTTCTTCTTCTTTACTAAGAGAAAGGGGCACACTTACAGCAAACTAGCCTGCCAGACCTCTGAGTGTTTACACAGATGGACGCTGCAGCAAGGAGATGGTTTGTCCAAACCCAAGGGAACGTTTATATATTCCTTATAACACAAAGCAGCATGTATCACTTTGGCCAGGACTTCCCGGGACTTCTGACCAGTAGGGCTGGGCGATATATCCATATATCATCCCAAACTGGTTTGAAGTCCATATCGTGATATCGGTTTCATAGTTTTTGACCCGGCGATATAAGGGGGTTCTCAAAGAGAGAGCCTTAGTTGCGGGGTGGGCATGAAGCCATTTTCCTCTTGGTTTGGGGGGAAGGGCTTGTGGCCACAGCAATTATTGACCAGCTTGGGCTGACCAAAATTTACATAAGGCAGGTGATTGACAGCTCAGTGGCCTTTATATGGATCAGCACGTGATCCATTGGGCACTCTTGTCTGGAGCTTCGGATCTCCCGTCCCCCCCGCCCTGGTATAGGATTGTGCTTTGACCTTGCTGTGCCTGTCTAGGGGTCGCCTCCGCTTGAGGGGCCTAGTAGGAATTTTGTCCATTTGGCTGATTGGCCGTGCCTCTTGGTTTTTGCCTACTATGCAGCAATTAGTCACAACTTGTAAGGTTGGCGGTTAGGCATTGGTTCAGTGTCGGTGCCATCCAAGAAGGATGATGGTGATGGGAATTCCGTTAAAGGAAGCCCGGGGGCTCAACATGCTTGTCCGAACCTGGGGTTGCAGGGCCTACGCAAGAGCCCCTGGAACCCCTGGGGAGGGGGTGGCTCAGATTACCAGCCCCATTACTCTCCCTAGCTAATGGTTTCCCCAAGCGCTGACCAGTGGTCAGCTCTGTCAAGAGGACAGATAGTCTTGCTGACGAGGAGTCAGCCCTGTCTAGGGACAGGCGAACCAATGCCTACGCAACCACTCACGTGATTTGTAATTCAATAAAGTTGTGGCCAAAATTATTGCCAAAAACCCAAACCAAAATTGATGCCTCAGGTGTGAGTTATTGGTGGGAATGGCTGGGTGACCTACACACGCAAATTGCGAATCAGAGCTGGGCAGTATATTGTCAAAAACTGGTTTCAAGTGCGTATCATGATATGGTTTCATAATTTTTGGTGTGTGTTTGTGCCATGCAAAATGACCATGCGGGAAAAACCGTGAAGCCAGCCAAGGCCCCCTATTAAGCTCTATGCTTATTTCAGACATTGTGATACCATATATATCAGTGTATCACAGCGTTTAGCTGGTGGTATATCACGAAGTTGAAAAACAGCTCCATCCTTATTTCAGACAACGTGATATATCAGTAGGTCACGATGTTTAGCTGGCGATATACCATGAAGCTGAAAAACCAGATTATCACCCAGCCCTACTGACCAGATGAGGGCATAGGTGGCAAATACCCAAACCTTTCTGGGCTCAGAGTCCAGCGCACCAAACCCCCCAGAGATAAGGATAGCATCAAAGCCAGTCAAATAGCTTATATCGAAGCGAGTGACTATAAACCTATATGAGCTCATTGCTATAACAACGACCCATTAATTGTGGGGTTCTCTTGACTACGAAGAGGGCGTTTTGCAGAGCTTCCAGAATGGTTCACCTGTGGTTCCAACACAGGCAGGGTAAGGTAAAGGTAAAGGACCCCTGGACGGTTAGGTCCAGTCAAAGGCGACTCTGGGATTGCGGTGCTCATCTCACTTTCAGGCTGAGGGAGCCGGCGTTTGTCCGCAGACAGCTTTCTGGGTCATGTGGCCAGCAGGACTAAACCGTTTCTGGTGCCACGGACACCGTGACGGAAGACAGGGTGCACAGAAATGCCATTAATAATAATAATAATAATAATAATAATAATAATTTATTATTTGTACCCCGCCCATCTGGACGGGTCCCCCCAGCCACTCTGGGCGGCTTCCAACAAATATCAAAATACATTAAAATATCACAGATTAAAAACTTCCCTAAACAGGACTGCCTTCAGGTATTTTCTGAATGTCAGATAGTTGTTTATCTCTTTGACCTCTGCTGGGAGGGCGTTCCACAGGGTGGGCGCCACTACCGAGAAGGCCCTCTGCGCTGGATCTCTGTGTCTGGGCTGAACGATGGGGGTGGAGATACAGGACCGAGGCAGTTTAGGGCTTTAAAGGTCAGCACCAACACTTTGAATTGTGCTCGGAAACGTACTGGGAGCCAATGTAGATCTCTCAGGACCGGTGTTACATGGTCCCGGCGGCCACTCCTAGTCACCAGTCTAGCTGCCGCATTCTGGATTAATTGCAGATTAATTGCAGGATTAATTACCCGCCACAGTCGTACCTATTTATCTACTTGCACTGGTGTGCTTTCAAACTGCTAGGTTGGCAGGAGTAGGGACTGAGCAACGGGAGCTCATCCCATCGCCGGGATTCGAACTGCCGACCTTTTGATCGGCAAGCCCTAGGCTCTGTGGTTTAACCCACAGCGCCACCCGTGTCCCCGTATTCCAACGCAAGCACCTATACAGGAGATATGTAGAGAGAATCTGGAATCTGCTGGCCTGGATTCCTGACTCCTTAATCCACATCGGCGGAAGTTGCAGGCCCTGATGCGGCACCAAGCGACATCCTTTCGTTGTGAGATATTTCGGCATGCAAGGAAAGCAGCGGAGAATCACAGTGAGGAGAAGTGCCACAAGATGGCACTCGTGGCACGAGCTATAAATCTGGAGGAGGGGGCTGGGGGGGGGGCAGAGAGAGAGAGACTGAGAACGTGTGCCAAGTAACAAAGCAGAAATAATAATGACTGCTTGCTGAAACCGCTGCCTCTCCCAGACAAAACAGGAGCAACCGTGGTGCGGGAGGATTCATAAGCAGGTCAAGACAGATGATCAAACAGATTGGACACGGGGGGGGGGGGGAGAGAAGGAATGTTTTTAGGGGGCTGAGTTGCAATGGGGCAATTCAGCACCGGGGTGGGTGGGATTTCTGCTAGCCGGCCACCCGCAAGGAGCAAGCCCTCAGCACCCACAGCTGAAGGCGACAGGCTAACTACTCGGAACAGAGCACCCTTAACAGTCGGGCATGACACACGTTCCCTCCATGCCTGCGGCGAAGGATCGGGAAAATCCGCAACAGGCAGTGTGGCGCAGTGGTTAGAGTGTTGGGCTAGGATCTGGGAGACAAGGGTTCGAATCACCACTCAGCCACAAAGCTCACTGGGTGACCTTGGGCCAGTCGCTGCCTCTGGGCCTGACCTACCTTCGCAGGGGTGTTGTGGGGGGTTAAAAAAAGTAGGAGGGGACCATGTGAGGCACCTTGAGCTCCTTGCAGAGAAAAAGTGGGATAGACATGTAATAGGGAAGTAAATAAAATCAAATCAATGGACAGGGTTTAACTGGCACCACCAGTGCAGTCGGACCAGGATTGGTGAAAGGTGCTCAAACCGTCTGTTATAAAATCTATTTTTCATAATAATAATAATAATAATAATTATTATTATTATTATTATTTATTTATTATTTATACCCCGCCCATCTAGCTAGGCTTCCCCAGCCACTCTGGGTGGCTTCCAACAAAATATTAAAATACAATAATCCATCGAACATTAAAAGCTTCCCTAAACAGGGCTGCCTTCAGATGTCTGGGTTATTGTTTTGTTTTAACTATTTATTTGTGCTTTTATCTTGTCTTTTTATCTTGCGCACCACCCGGAGATCTTTTGATGAAGGTTGGTATATAAATCTAATAAATGAATAAATTGCAGTTTAAAAAGTGCGCTGCACAAAAATTCCTGGAAATGATCCTAGAACTTCTCGTCAGGGAGAGAGAGCCTTCCAAGTGAAGGCACGCACGGCTTTTCCAAAGCTTATTTCAGGATGCAAAGGTGTGCAAACTCCAGCTTTTCAGGCTTCTTCTTCTTCTGCCACCTTTGGGTTGAACACAGAGCAGGGAACCAGCCGTGTCCTTCGCGTGACCAGGAGAAGGGCACTCAGAAGGTCTCATCTTTGATCCGTAGGAGGCAGGCGATGGGGAAGAGCTCTACCCAAGAACCTCGGCGACTCAGGTGGTATTTGGTGAGAGGGAAAGGGTGGAGGAGCGTTACGGATGCGTCGTTCTACGCGAGCCTCTGTTGCAGAGAGAGATGATGCCCAAGACAGATGGTAGCAGGGAGGTTGAAGCTAGCTAGCTTCCTTCCTTCCTTCCTTGGTTTTTTTGATCATTTTATGGATCGATGGTCTCGTTAGATAGTAAAATCCATGTTGTATTGCTGTTTTAGGGTTTGTTTTTAAAAGTCTGGAACGGATTAATCCATTTTGCATTACTTTCTATGGGAAAGCGTGCCTTGGTTTTGGAACGCTTTGGTTTTGGAACGGACTTCCAGAACGGATTAAGTTTGAGAACCAAGGGACCACTGACTGTACAGTATTACAATCACTTAAAACAAATTAAGAGTCAAGATGGGTGGGGTATAAATGAATGAATGAATGAAGGGTAGGTCATATGTTGTGTGCATGTCTATCTATCATTATTTATTATCTATCATCTATCTATCAAGCTATCAACTGTCTGTCTGTCTGTCTGTCAGTCAGCTGTCCAAGGCTAGGATAAAGTTGTGCATCTTCAGCACATGACTAAAACTCCACTACGTATGACGGTGTCAGATGCATCTCTATGGGGAGGGAGGTTGCAAGACTTGGGGGGTGGGGGCTGCTGGACCGAGTGTCCCGTCTCAGTGGAAGGCTGCTTGGGGGCAAGCAGTACTGCTCACAGTCAAGACTTGTGATTTCTTGGAATCCGTACTGGCAGGAAAAATTATTCCACCCGGAGATGTTGATCACACACTCAGTCAGCTGTGATTCGCTTCTCTCTCTGTGTGTCAATTTGTCCTACAGACCGAGAATTATTCATGTACATCCGCAACCCTTGGTCTACGAGACGCAGGCACATGGGCCTCTGCATTTGCTACGTAGAACAAAAAAATGTAAATGCATCGCAAGCCAGCAAAATCAGAGCCCTGCGGTTTAGGAGAATGTGGAAATGCGAACAGATCGCCTTAGAAACTCCCCATTATGTACCGAATACAGTCTACAGGTTAACAAGCTTGCAGTGCCAATTAACAAGACATCAGAGAAAATAGCCAGTGGGGGAGAAAGAGAGAGCTAGAAAGGTACATCTCTAACAGAAAAATAAGAATAATAAAACCAAACTAGCACCTATTCTTATGCAGCAAAAAGGGGTACCACCCACAAACAGGACGAGGAAGATATTGTGGATCTGGAACAGGCCAGAAGAAGAAGAAGAAGAAGAAGAAGAAGAAGAAGAAGAAGAATTTATTATTTGTACCCCGCCCATCTGGCCGGGTCTCCCCAGCCACTCTGGGCGGCTTCCAACAAATATAAAAATACATTAAAATATCACATATTAAAAACTTCCCTGAACAGGGCTGCCTTCAGGTGTTTTCTAAAGATCATGTGGTTGTTTATCACTTTGACCTTTGCTGGGAGGGCGTTCCACAGGGCGGGTGCCACCACCGAGAAGGCCCTTTGCCTGGTTCCCTGTAGCTTTGCTTCTCGCAGTGAGGGAACCGCCAGAAGGCCCTCGGAGCTGGATCTCAGTGTCCGGGCTGGACGGTGGGGGTAGAGATGTTCCTTTAGGTATACAGGACCGAGGCCGTTTAGGGCTTTCAAGGTCAGCACCAACACTTTGAATTGTGCTCGGAAACGTACTGGGAGCCAATGTAGATCTCTCAGGACCGGTGTTATGTGGTCCCGGCAGTCACTCCCAGTCACCAGTCTAGCTGCCACATTCTGGATTAATTGCAGTTTCCGGGTCACCTTCAAAGGTAGCCCCACGTAGAGCGCATTGCAGTAGTCCAAGTGAGAGATAACTGGAGCATGCACCACTCTGGCGAGACAGTCTGTGGGCAGGGAGGGTCTCATCCTGCGTACCAGATGGAGCTGGTAGACAGCCCCCCTGGACACAGAATTGACCTGCGCCTCCATGGACAGCTTTGAGTCCAGAATGACTCCCAGGCTGCGCACCTGGTCCTTCAGGGGCACAGTTACCCCATTCAGGACCAGGGAATCCCCCACACCCGCTCGCACCCTGTCCCCCCAAAAACAGTACTTCTGTCTTGTCAGGATTCAACCTCAATCTCAATGGAAACCCAAATGATGGGAAGGGATTCAGGGACTCCCCAGTGAGGAAAGGCAGCAGTGTTGGGTACATTTTGGCTTAGAGAAAAGGCAGGTAAGAGGCACCACAACAGGAGTTCACGAATGTATGTGTGGCATGGAGAAAATGGAGAGGGAAAAGTGTTCCTTCCTCTCTCATAATACCAGAACTCACGGCTGTCCGATGGAGCCGAATGTTGGAAGATTCAGGACAGATAAAAAGGATTGAGTTCTTCACGCAGCGCAGTTAAACTATGGAACTCCCTTCCACAGGAAACGGCGGCGGCCACTTTAAAAGCAGATTGGAGAAATTTATGCAGGAAAGGACTACAGATGGGCTACTCTCCGCTGTGGCTGTGCGCAGATGGCGATGTTTCTGAATATCAGTGGCTGGAAACCACGGAACGAAAGAGGGCTCGTGTTCAAATCCTGCTTGTGAGAACAGGACGCTGGACTAGGTGGGTCGTGGGCCTGATCATAGAAGCATCACAGAATTGTAGAGCTGGAGGGGAACCCAAGGGTCATCTAGTCCAACCCCCTGCAATGCAGGGATCTTTCTGCCAAACATGGGGCTCCAACTCACACCCCTGAGATTAAGAGTCTCTCGCTTTACTGACCGCTTCTCTGAAATTTTACAGAGATATCAAACATAAATCATAAGAAGATGATTCCAAGGAACAAGACTTCCATCCTCCCCTTTGTGGGTCCTATTATTAATCATTTCCCCCCGCATCTTTTATGATAGTCCAAATCCATTGCGTCCAGAATTCAACCTTAAACTACAAGTGATATTCTAATCCCAATAATGATTTTAACTGTTTACAATGGTCTTTAAGTTATAAATTTACCCCCATTCCTTATTAAAATTTTGGTCTTCCTGATTTCTGACCCTTCCGGTCATTTTAGCCATTTTGGCCTGGTCCATCAACTTCATCTGCCATTCTTCTCTTACGTTTTCCACCACTGAGCTGCAGCCGCCCTCCAAAAGCTCCCCAGACTCCTTGCATGTTAGGATGGGATACAAATGCAGTGAATTTCCCAGCAGAGCCAGGAGCGGCAGGTTAAGAGCTGCTTTGAACCAAAGGGGACGGAGCCATTCTTTGAGCCTAGCTCTTCTCTGTGCTCTGAACAGCTCCCAAGGGTCTCTCGAGCAGAGGGCAATGATTCTAGTCTGGCTGCTTGAGATTCGGTTAAATGGCGACGCCGGCAAGGCAACCTGAAGCCTTTGCTATGAAAAGGATGTGCTGTGTGTCAGGAAACGTCCTACTCACAAGTAGGACCCTGGCAGAGACACATGCCCGACTGGCATGTTCCCTCCTTCCTGGACGATCGTTCGGGAGCTTCTTAAGCATTCCTTAGCCCGAACATCACAGCGACCGATGCCAGAAGACATCAGCACACTTAGGGATCCGCAGAGGTTTGCGCAGTTGCGTAACAGAACTCAGCATTTAGGCCAATCTCCTTTATTTACATATAAATACACGTGGAGCATTTCAACATGGCTCCCTCTCTCTCTAGCATCAGGCAGCAAAGAGAAAGGACAACAGTCCCACTTCAGGAAACACGGTAAGACAAACATCCTGTCTTCCGTCACTTCCCACTCTGTGGAATCAACACACCTACCCAGTCATGTGATAGACAATAAACCCATGACTGCACATGGAGAATGAATCTCTAACACTGTGTGCCCCTCAGCTATGCCGGGGTCGTCAAGTGCTCTGGCACAGGCCTGATCCGTATGCGATGCCAAGCCAAACTATCGCTTGGACAGAGCCAGCTAGAAGGAAAATGCTGCCTGCTTCGTTCAGCTCTTCTGCTGTCATTGCTCCCCAAAAACTAAGCTGTGGTTTTGCTCAGTGCAAAGCTTTGTAGTTGACTTACTCCCAACAAACCATGAGCTGTAATCAAGGTTTGTTCTTAGTTTAGTGCTTGCGGTTGGTGCCAGCAGGGGCTGATGGGATTTGTAGTCTTACAACCTCTGGAGAGCCACAGATCTCAACCGATGCTAGAAACTCAGATATATAAGCTAGGAGTTAAAAGGCTCCCGAAACCAAGATTGCAGTTGCCAAAAATGGAATGTCCAGCTGCCATTTTGGGACAAGACGGCTTAAAAGTCTTATTTCTCAAGTGATGGACTGACCGTGATTGATTCTCGGTTAAATATCTGGCTAGTTCAGATGGCAACCTTCAGTTAGGTTAAGAGCTTTGAGTACTTAAAGAAGAAAAGCTGCTTGATCCAGCGACAGTCCACATATATATTGGCCTATTATGACCTCTTTTTCTTTATGATGACGGCTGCTGCTCAGGCTGCACTGAAAAAGCAATTTGATTCCAGAAATTCATTCCGATTGTGCAGATAAAACGTAACTGATAGAATTCTGCAGGATGGGGTAGTAGTGTGTGAAACCAGTCCAGATCCAATGATCCCCAGATGGTGGAGATGTCGCCCAGGCATCTTCACTTGCAAAATGTGCCTGGCTAATTTTGAACACAGATCCCAACCTGTCCCAGATTTAGATGACACCTTTATTTACACGGCACACACTTGAGATACATGTTAGAGGAGACTTGTATTCTATCGAGAGCCAGTGTGGTGTAGTGGTTAAGAGCGGTAGACTTGTAATCTGGTGAACCGGGTTCGCGTCTCCTCTCCTCCACATGCAGCTGCTGGGTGACCTTGGGCTAGTCACATTTCTTTGAAGTCTCTCAGCCCCACTCACCTCACAGAGTGTTTGTTGTGGGGCAGGAAGGGAAAGGAGAATGTGAGCCGCTTGGAGACTCCTTCGGGTAGTGATAAAGCGGGATATCAAATCCAACAGGGTTTCCAGGAGAAGCAATCAAGCGCATTATTCATTCTCACAACGAACTCTGGGGAGGCTACCGTTGCTCCCATTTTAGAGGTGAAAACTAAGGCAGAAAGAAAACACCCACAACCCAGCAAAGACTTAAAGAGTGCCTAAGGCGACAGAAACTGGCACATGGCTTCTCATCGCGTTGTGGCCACCAGCTAGCCCGAGACCGCCAGCGATTCTGATGAGCGTTTTCATACGTGAGATCAAAATGTGACAGCCCAGCCACAGAGTCTCCCGGGAGTATTTGCCAACACGACCCAAACGAGAAAGAAAGAAAAGGCAATGAAGATAATCTGAGCAATTCCAGCCTCATGCTTTCCCCATAAAACCCTGCTGTTTCCAATTAGGGCACAATTCAATTTAGACATGCGTTACGAGAAACAGAATGCACACATCTGAAGACTGCGGATATTTGCAAAGAGCGCGCATCTCCGGAGAGAAAGCAATGCAATTATATTGAAAGCATATTTTTTTGGGAATGTAAGCTATCTCGAGAATCAAATCTGCACTGATCTGAGACTCGAAGATGAACACAAATCTAAGCCGGCCTCCCCCCTTTCATGCTCTGTGGCTCCGCGTCGCTCATTTCCCTTGACAGAGAGCCCCTGCGGAGTTTCGTTTCCCCTCTTTCTCATGTGCCACCAACGCAGCCGTCCTCTGTGGTCCACGCAGGGAACTCCAATAGGTTCAGGGCAGCTGCTGTGGCGATACTGGCAAAGCAACCTTTGTGGCTTCCGGCCCACGGTCGTCGCAGTTACCTGCGCTTCACAGAGTTTGCAGGGGAAGCATTCAAGGTGGCACAGAGGTCCGAGGACCCCAGGGCATTGCCTGTCCGCGTGGGACAAAAACAAAACAAAATCACAGATTCCTTTTACATTCAAAACTTAGGTTTAGAGGTTCTAGGCTCCATCTGCTTCTGGATGCTGGGTTTGCTTTTTATTATATATTTTTAAAAACATATTCATGGTTTTTTAATGGGGAAAAGCAACTTGCAAGATTAAGCAAAATAAAAAAATTCCTTCCAGCAGCACCTTAGAGCAGTGTTTCTCAACCCTGTGCCTCCAGATGTTTTTGGCCTACAACTCCCATCATCCCTCGCTAGCAAGACCAGTGGTCAGGGATGATGGGAGTTGTAGGCCAAAAACATCTGGAGGCACAGGGTTGAGAAACACTGCCTTAGAGACCAACTAAGTTTGTTCTCGGTATGAGCTTTCGTGTGCATGCACACGAAAGCTCATACCAAGAACAAACTTAGTTGGTCTTTAAGGTGCTACTGGAAGGAATTTTTTTATTTTGTTTTGACTATGACAGACCAACACGGCTGTCTACCTGTAATTGCAAGGTTAAGAACCACCATAAAACAGCCTAAACCTAAAGCGATACATGAACCAGAAAGGTTAATCCACTAACAATCAAGAACATCTAGCTAAAAGTTGAGCGCTGAAAATGAGCCAAAAAATCGAAATGCAAATCAAGACGAAAACGGCTGGGAAGACAGGAATGTCTTTGCCTCGTGCCTGAGAAGCTGGCAAAGCGAATCTGCTAGCCGAGGGGCCACCACTGAAAAGGCCTTTTCTCCCCTTTCTGCTCCCTTGGAGGAGGCACACAGAGATAGGGCCCTCCTGAGTTGGCTTTTTCTCTTGCAGGGGAGCCCTAAAAGAAAGTGAGACCCCCACCCCTCCACCAGCAGCCTAAAGTGGGACAGCCTGTGCTATCAACCTTCATCCCAGTTTTGCCTGCGGCACATTAAGGCCAGTCCAAAGAGGAAACGAGGAAGGAGAATCCTAGAATTGCAGAGTTGGGAGGGACCACGAGGGTCATCTAGTCCAACCCTCTGCAATGCAGGAACCTTTTGCCCAATGTGGGGATCAAACCCATGACCCCGAGATTAAGAGCAGTCTCACGCTCTACCAACTGTGCTGATTCTGATTTGATATTTGCATTCTGCTTTCCCAGCAACAAATGATAACATTAGCGGGGACCCCCCCAAAAAACCCATAGCATCAAACACGGTAACATATAAACCAGGGGTAGGCAACCTAAGGCCCATGGGCCAGATGCGGCCCAATCGCCTTCTCAATCTGGCCCGTGGACGGTCCGGGAATCAGCGTGTTTTTACATGAATAGAATGTGTCCTTTTATTTCAAATGCATCTCTGGGTTATTTGTGGGGCATAGGAATTCGTTCATTCTCCCCCCCCCCCCCCAAAATAGTCCAGCCCACCACATGGTCTGAGGGACGGTGGACCGGCCCACGGCTGAAAAAGGTTGCTGACCCCTGATATAAACTGAGCAAGTGTCAACAACAAATTTGTCAGAACAATACAATTCAGTAAAGTGCTAATACTTCAAAATATTGCAATGAATTTGCTGAGCACCAGCCCTGTTTCGGATGACACCCTCTCTCTGCAAAGGGGCTTCTTCCTTCCTCCCAGGCAGTAAGAACTTCAATGGTTTTTAAAAAGCGGCTGGCTCAAAAGATTTGCATTTAGCAGCCGTCGCAGAGTTTGAGCTTGTTTTGACTACCAAGCCCCGAAGCTGATTTGGTTCTGGGACGAGGCAGAATTGTGGAGAGGCCACACCAGAGCCCCCGAAAGGGCCGGATTTGCACTCTTTCTCTCCCCCCCACCCCCGGCAACCTAAAAAAAACCCCAAAAAGTGCCTCCTAGTGTCTGCAAAATCTTTGCTTGAAACCGGCTGCTGTTTTGGCCGCCGTCAGTGTGCATGATCTCACAGACAGGATGTTTCTATTGGCTTTCTCTTGCAAGGCCGAATCCCACATTTCTCTCAGTTGTGCAACATGGCAATACAAGCTTTTAATTTTAAAATGCTGTATTTCTTACCAAAAAATGCACGCCCCAAATCTGAAACAAAACACAAAACAAGCAGGGCGCAATCCAGCAGGCGTGGGTTATTTCCTCTCCCACTGAAACCCGGAAAACAGCAGTAAGTTATTTTTTTGTGGAGGGTTCTCGACGGCTGTCAGAGGCAAATATGTCGGCTGCTGGAAACCCGGGGAGGGGAGCTTGGGTTTTCCCACTGGGGCATCTGCAAGGCGAGAATGCTGGACCGCGAGGGCCACTGACTCTACCTATGTTATCTCCCTAGTTATCTCCTGCTTGGACTACTGCAATGTGCTCTACGTGGGGCTACCTTTGAAGGTGACCCGGAAACTGCAATTAATCCAGAATGCGGCAGCTAGACTGGTGACTGGGAGTGGCCGCCGGGACCACATAACACCGGTCCTGAGAGATCTACATTGGCTCCCAGTACCTTTCCGAGCACAATTCAAAGTGTTGGTGCTGACCTTTAAAGCCCTAAACGGTTCTGTATACCCAAAGGAGCGTCTCCACCTCCATCGTTCAGCCCGGACACTGAGATCCAGCGCCGAGGGCCTTCTGGCGGTTCCCTCACTGCGAGAAGCCAAGTTACAGGGAACCAGGCAGAGGGCCTTCTCGGTAGTGGCGCCCGCCCTGTGAAACGCCCTCCCATCAGAGGTCAAAGCAATAAACAACTATCTGACATTTAGAAAATACCTGAAGGCAGCCCTGTTTAGGGAAGTTTTTAACCTGTGATATTTTAATGTATTTTAATATCTGTTGGAGGCCGCCCAGAGTGGCTGGGGGACCCGGCCAGATGGGCGGGGTACAAATAATAAATTATTATTATTATTATTACTATTATTCTCGAACTCCGATCTCCCAGGTTCTGGGAGAATGTCCCTTAGAGAAGGACCTGAGGATCGAACCTGCAACCTTGGCGTTCTCAGCGCCACGCTCTAACCAACCGAGCTGTTGTTTTCCTCTGGGTTGTTTCATTGGACCGTTTTAACGTGCTGCAAACCGCTTCGAGTATTTTCCTTTAAGGTACAAAGCGGTACAGAAATGAAACGAGAAATAAAAACAACAGCGTCTGCTAGAGGCAAAGCAATTAATTAATTAATAATAATAAAAAGGAAATTCAGAAGAAGGGGGAAAGGAGGGGAAGCGGAGGAGTCTAATAATTCCTCAAAGCAGCAGCAGTTTCCACAGTGGCCACACTGCGTTCGGTTTAGTTGACTCAACGTTTCTCCAGGTGCCAGAAAAAGAAATGCAAACTTTCAGAAGAGGGGGGCGGAATGTGGGAAAGAAAAGAAACTGAAGAGGTTCTTTTTGCAAAGAGGAGGGGAGATTTCTGGGAAAGCAAGCGGGGAAGTAAACAGAGAGGCGGGGGCAAGAGGCAGAAGGGGTCAAGGGGGCTGCCTCTGCCCGCTCTGGGTCTCTGTTCCCTTGCATTTTGCAAGCCCTGCCCCTTATCTGTGGGGAGGAGGAATAGGAAGGGGAGAGGCCACCAGAGGCTCCGGTTTCCAGAAAGGAAAGTAAACTTAGGATCTGCAAAAAGTGCCCCCCTCCTCCTTCCTTCCCTGCCCTGGAGGGCCAATCAGGGCACGGAGAGGCAAAGGCGCACCAAATTAGGCAAGTGAAACAGCTACCAAAGCAAGAAGGGGGGGGGGAGAGAAAGCTGAGCTGATGAGATCAGACTCCCGAGGGAGGGGTGGGGAGGGAGGGAGGGCTAGGAGTCCCCACCCACCTTGCTTTCACAGAAGGACATTCCTCGAAGAAGACGAGGAGGAGGAGGAGGAGGAGATGTTGCTCCTACTCAAGTAGTCAGCCCCAAAGAACCATTTTTCCAAAATGGCCAATTTTCTTGCAGACGGTCAATGGGCAAAGGGGGGGGGGTGTCACAGCTGGACCGGGGCTGCGATTCTGACAGCCGGCTGAAAAACTGCTAAGCAGGCGCTGTTCCTGTTTGTTTTTTTAGCTCCAGGTTCCTGCGACACAGGGGTAGGCTGCCTCTGGGTGTGGAGGCTCCACCGAGCTGGCAGCTGAACGGTTCTCCTATCGACCCCGCAAATTTGCCTAACCCACAGCCGTCGCTGGTCGCCACCGGAGCTTGCGGGAGCAAATCCTGCAAGTTAAAAATGGTGCGATGCGAGGAGAAAGAAGCGCCACTTTGGGCCCGCATTGGCAGGGAACTCGTACTGTACTTCCAAAGGGCTTCTTCCCCCTTGTTTTGCCCTCTCAAAACAGCCCTGCAAGGTAGCTCAGGCCGACTGATGGTTGACTAGGAAGCTGTCTTCCACGGAGTCAAGACGAGTGGCCCAGGGAGCTCAGTGCAGTCTGCACTGACCGGCAGCAGCTCTGGAGCACTTCCGATGAAGAAGAAAGTCTCTCAGCCTTGCAGGGCCAGAGCCTGGGGCGTTCTGCATGCAAGACAGCTGCTCCGCCCCTTCCCAGCCCAAGCACAGCCACTAAGCTTGTCTTTTATGCACGAAAAGCATATTATTATTATTATTATTATTATTATTATTATTATTATTATTACTAGTTGAATTAAGCCCATTAATAATGGGCGCTAGCGGCGGCGACGGGGACCCGAGGCGCTTCCTTCTCCCCGCCTCAGGCGGCCAAGCCACCACCATGGCGGAGCCGCCTGTTGCCGCTGCCCCGCCGGCAGCCCCGGCGACGGCCACCCTCCCCGCCGCCGCCACGGGCAGCTGAGGCGGGGAGAAAGAAGGGAGGGGGAGAAGCAGCAGCGCGCGGGGAGCGGCCGCCATTGCGGCTGAAGCGGAGAGGTTTGGAGGCTCGCGAAGCGCAAGTGCTTCGCTCGCGCTGCAACCTCAGGCCCCTCCTCCTCTCTGCGCTCCAATCCGTGTGTCAGTGGAGCGCATGCGCAGTTGCGATTTCCACTGACACACGGACGGCGGATGCAGGGACATAGGGAGATTATTATAGAAGATTATTATTATTATTCAAATATACTGAAGGTGGCCGATCTCGTTCATGTCCGGATTAAGGAAAGCACTTTAGAGGAAACCTCGAGAGGTGTGCACAGAAAGGGTATGTTTGTAAACAAGAACGAAAAGGTTGAGCAAAAGAAGGAAGCCTCAAGAAAGGCTTCTGCATGTCCCCCCCCCCCCCAAGAAGCTCAGATAGATTTGCTTTTTGCTGAAGCCCCAGCAGTTGCTAAAAGCGCTGAGCATCTTGCAGCCCTTTTCTTGCAAGGCTCGGCGGAGAAGCCAGGGCTATTGTCTTCAAAGGGGGTGGGGGGGGGGAAGCAGAGGAGATATTATGATCTCGGGGTCTGCGCTGGGTAGCTTTGCCCCCTCCCTCAAAGCGGCCACCTGGAAACCAATCCCCAAGGTGTGGTTCTTTGCCGGAGCTGGCGTTCGAGAGAGGGAGGGCGTCAGGTGACGAAACCGCAAAGGCTGCTTGTGGAAGGGGGTAACAGGGGGCACTTGGGGGCTGCTTCTCTTCCAGCCACCAAAGGAAGGGGCAGGAAAACCCAGGGAGGGGCCTCCTGCCAGGCCAAGCAACTAGCCCACCACTGCCTTTCCCAGCCTTTCCCCAACCTGGTGCCTTCCAGATGTTTTGGACTACAGCAGCCATCGGCCGGAACAGGCCTGCCGCTTGGGGATGATGGGAGTTGTAGTCCATAACATCTGCAGCAGTGGTTTCCCCCCGGGGGGGGGCGATACCACCCCCAGGAGAGCAGCGGGGATGCTTAAAGGGGTGCAAAGAGGCAAGGGGGCATTGGGGTGCAAACGACGAACAGAATTTGAAAAGTTGCCGCTGCTGGACCAAGGGGTTGGATTAATTAAACTGGATAGTTTTAATTGAGTTTTGAATAAATGTGCAATTAACTGTTTCGCCCCATCGATGAGGACTTAAGAGCATCCCTCTTCAAAGATGCAAATCTCCCAGCTGAGAGATCGATTAGGTATCTGATTAACTTTTTATTAGGGGACATTACACGCCTCTGAAAAAGCGGGCTGTTTTGCCTATAGAGCGGCAATGAGGTTTCTGGGGACACGTTAGGTTCTTCAGGGGAGCAAACTCTTACCTGGCAGAATTACCTGGTTTTAATAAACTGTTCTATGTATTTGCTCTGTAATGGCCTTGGCCGCACGGATAAAGACCAACCTCCGTATTTGTTACCTCTCTTGAATTTTATTGTGTTGTTATCATCCTTCGTGGGCAGTGCAAACCGCTATTCTGAATAATGCAAAGGGCAGGAGGCACAGGGGGTGGGGTTTATGGCACCAAGAGGGCAGCGGCCCAAAACCACTGGTCTAGGGGGCACTTGTGGGCTACCAGCCTGTGCCTGCGCATTGCCGGGGGGCTACGGCCGCTCCCTCTCGCAGGAGCCCTGCCCCATGTTGCTCCCTACAGCAGGCATGTCCAAAGTCCATTTTGGGGCCCCCTGGCCGGTTTTATCCAGCCCCGGTTTATTTTCTTGGGGTCAGATCCTTAAAAAAAAAGCTCAACAACTTTGGTCGGCCCTCACGCATGTTCATTTCATCAAATCTGGCCCTCTTTGAAAGAAGTTTGGGCACTCCTGAGCCTACAGCAAGCTCAGACCTGCAAGTGTCAACAGAGAAGAAGGAGAAGAAGAAAAAGAAGAAGAGGAGGAGGAGGAGTTTGGATTTGATATCCCGCTTTATCACTACCCGAAGGAGTCTCCAAGCGGCTCACATTCTCCTTTCCCTTCCTGCCCCACAACAAACACTCTGTGAGGTGAGTGGGGTTGAGAGACTTCAGAGAAGTGTGACTAGCCCAAGGTCACCCAGCAGCTGGATGTGGAGGAGTGGAGACGCGAACCCGGTTCACCGGATTATGAGTCCTACCGCTCTTAACCGCTACACCACACTGGCTCTTAAGAGAACAGAGAACCAAGGGCTGGACTACCTTCACGTGCAAACACCGCAGGAGATTAATCGCAGGAAGAGAAGCAACAGCACCCCTCTCTCCCTTCCAAGCCTGGCCTCTCTCGGTCTCCATTTATTTGTGGGGAATGGGAAAGGCAGGAATGGCTTTCAACCCCGTTGGCTTCTGAGCGACCCACGGCAGAAGCCACCCTGGTATTTCACCAGCTGTGTTAACCATCTCTGGCTTTTCGAAGTCTCCCAAGTGGAGACTTTTCACGGAGACCTTCTGCAGGCTGAGATTCTGCTCTGCCGTAGACAGACAGTTATCTCAAACTCATGATGTATGAGCTAATCGCCAGATGGAACCTTAAACCTGGGTTGGGGTTGCCACAATGGAATGTTCTAGGTGTATTAAAAATAAAAATAAAAATAAAAATGGGGGCTGCTGTTGTTAATTTCATTTCTATATTGCTTTATATTTTAAAGGGGGGAAATCTCAAAGCAGTTTGCAACACATTAAAACTTCAAATAAGACACTGAATGAAATAAATTCAAGCTTCAAGGAAAATAGTTCAGGTCCTTCTCTAAAGGACATTTTGCTTTCCCCATATTTATTTACCTACTTAATTTAGAAGCTGCCCCATAGCAGAAGGACTCTAGGAAGCCAGTGGGGTATAGTGGTTATGAGTGCCGGATGAGAACCTGGGAGATCAGGGTTCGAATCCCCACTCAGGCAGGAAGTGCACTGGGTGACCTTGGAGTCAGTCACAGCCTCTTAGCCTACCTCACAGGATTGTTGTAGGGATTAACTGAAGGGGTGGGGTTGAGCCATGTCCTCTTTGGAGGAAAAAGTAGGATATAAAGGTGAAAAATAAGCTATTCTCCACCCCCATCGTTCAGCCCGGACACTCCAAGGGCCTTCTGGCGGTTCCCTCCCTGCGAGAAGTGAGGTTACAGGGAACCAGGCAGAGGGCCTTCTCGGTGGTGGCGCCCGCCCTGTGGAACACCCTCCCATCAGAGGTCAAGGAAATAAACAACTACTTGACATTCAGAAGACATCTGAAGGCAGCCCTGTTAAGGAAGCTTTTAATATGTGACATTTTAATGTATTTTTTATTTGGAAGCCGCCCAGAGTGGCTGGGGAGACCAAGCCAGATGGGCAGGGTACAAATAATAAATTTATTAGTAGTAGTAGTATTATTAGTATTAGTATTATTCTGCTGACCTGCTTAAGAAAGTTGGAAGGCCCAGCCAGATGGAGATGCCAGGTGCCAACCTGGAGTCCAGAAATCTCCACGGGGTCGCAATTGGACCCGCGCCACTTGCAAAACGCACCTGGTGCCCGGGGAGTTTCTAACACTGCTCCCTGGCAGACTCAAGGGCCCCTGTGACTCCAACCGTTGCACAAGAGGGAGACAAAGGTGGGTGCCCAGTCTCGCTGCCACCCTTCATCTTATTTGATGCATTTATATTCTACCGTTCAGCCGAGGGGCTCAAGGCAGGTTACAACTCAAAATGCAATAAAACAAATAAATGGTTCAAAAGTATTGAACGTCAAGACTCCTCTCAGGCTGACGGATGGTCCTCTTCACAGGAGCCCATGGCGAGCGCTCCCTGAACCCATTAGTCACATTAAACCGCTGCTTAAAACAAACCATGGTTCAATGTGAAAGGAAGCAAATCGCCTTCTCGACTTTGAGACACACACCTCCTTCAAGGGAGTCCGAGCCATAGCTGTCAACTTTCGATTTGAAAATAAGGGATGCCGCGAGGGCGGTGCAATTGGCACCAAGTAGCCTCGCCACCCTGCGCTCCAGAGGCTGCGCGCGGACACGGGTGAGCGAAAGAGCGAGAGCGTAGATGGCTGGCAGGCAGGCAGGCAGGCAGGCAGGCTGTCTGGTTGGGCGTGAGGGTCTGGCTGCACAAGGCATGCAAGTTCCTAAGTCGATTTCCCATAGGAATGCATTGGGAGAAAAAAAATCGTAAGTCGAAAAAACCCGCATCTAAAATTCGTAAGTCGAGGAAACCGCATCTAAACCGGCAACGATTTCCATTCGGATGTCGAAAAATTCGTAGGCGTGCAGCCACTTTTTTTCATTCGTAAGTCAAAAAATACGGATGTTGAGTACTTCGTAAGTCGAGGGACCACTGTACTGAGCACTTCTGATGAAGGGTGGCATGTAGCTTTAATAAATAATAATACCTGTAAAGGAACCGCATTTGCGCTGCTTGCCTAGAGCCTCTGCAGCGCTAGCCGTCTCTTCATTGCCCTGACCCAGCAAAATGACAGGCCTTTCTCTCGCTTTGCGCATCAAACACGTGAGCGTATGCCGATGGGCTCCTTTGGGGGGGGGGCGCCCTCAAACTGGTCCCGCAATGGCGATTTGGTGCGGAATAGCCAAGTCCCTCCTCCTTACCTGATCGTGCCGGTGGGAGAGGGTAGGGGGCTGACCAGGCTTCGGAGGTCCGGCTCCGGAATGTGGATCTTAAGCGGCGATATCTGGGGGTAGAGCGGCCGGAGAGGAGGCGACGAGGCTTCTTCCTTCACCTCTTCTCTGTGGTAGAGCGACGTGAACTGGATCTTGATGATTGTGCTGGGGAATCGAAACGTACACCTGGGGGAGAGGAAGGAGACGGAGGAAAGAGTCAAACGGTCTGCAAAACATTAAGGGCCGATGGTTGGAGAACGCAGCGGGGAGAGAGTCAAAACGGCTGGTTTTCTAAGTCTCGCTTTACACCCATGAAAAGAAAGGCAACGCGTAAACTACGGAACTCCTTCCTGCAGGAGGCAGCGACGGTCACCAACCTGGATGGCGACTGGACAAATTCAGAGGAGTGGGCTGTCAGGGGCTACAATTCCTATTAGCGCCAGCCAGCACGGCTAACAGTCAGGGAAGATGGGAGTTGTAGTTTAGGACCATCTGCAGGGCAGTGTTAGAAACTCAAGGTATATCACCTGGGCGCCAAATGGCAACTTAAATCAAGGTCGCCACAACAGAATGCCTATTGCACCAGGGGTGGGTGAGTGGGTATTTATTTATGTAATTTGTATACCACCCTATACCTGTAGATCTCAGGGCGGCTGGACTAGATGCCTCCCGGAATCCCTTCCGACACTACAATTCTGCAATTCTATGATTTAAACTACTTTGCTTGACCGTAGCTCGCTCTTACAACAATTCACTTGTACGCAGGAAGGAGAAACGCACACTGCGGAAAAACGGAAATGTTATTAACTATGGACTAAGTCGGGGGTTTCTAAACTGCGGGCGCAAACGTGGCGCCCAGAAATCGCAAATGGACCCGTGCTGGTAGGAAAACGCGCCTGGGAAATTTCGAATGCTGGTGCCACCCTATAATCTGTAACCACGCCAACTAACAGCATCTCTCCAGGGGCTCAAGCAGGGGTCTTTCCCAGCCCTACCTGCAGATGCCGATGGCCAAATTTGGGACCTTCTGCAAGCAAAACAGAAGGTGGCACTATCATCATCATCATTTATTAAATTTAAATACCGCCCTATACCCGGAGGTCTCAGGCCAGTTCACAGCATAAAATCAAAATATAAAACCACAAAATACATAACCGAAATAAAAACAAGAACCCAATATCCCCCCCACCCCCATGCCAGGGCCCGTGCCCAATGCAACACACCAAAAGAAAAGGGTTTTCCTCATGTCCTGTGCAGGTTGCTTCGCTCATGTTGACTGCAAGGTCCTAACTGCAAGGGAAGTCTTCTACATGATCGCCTGGGCTGGGCTGGGCAGCCGCCCTGCAGCAATGAGACGGGCTCCATTTGCACACCAGGACCCAGAAACGCGTCTGCAAAGGTGTGGCCCTTTGCAAACCGCTGCCGGAGCGCCACTGGTGCCGAGTTCCCCCGGTTGGGTCGGCCAGGCCCAACTAACCTGTCCCGAAGGCAGCTGCCTTGGCCGCAAGAACTCAAAAGGCACAGATGGACACGGCATCTTCTCCTCTGTACAGCGGTACCTTGGTTCTCAAACACCTTGGTACTCAAACAACTCGGAACCCAAACACTGTGTCAGGGGGCTGCCTACTCCTTCCAGCCCGGCGTTGAGTGCTATAGGGAGCAGCCCCCCATATTGACGACCGATTCCTCCTCCCCCTCTAGCAAAAGCAGTGGAGAGGGGGAAGCGGTGGGAGGACTTCAGCCAAGCAGGCAGAGCCCTCGCAACGCACAAAGGGAAGGAAAGAGGAGGAGGACACGGTGCTTTCGTTTTCCCAGATGGAATTCCTGGCGGGAAAATCGCAGTGGCGCACTTCTGGATTCTGAGAGTGATGGATGAGACAGGTTTATGATGTGCTCTGCATTGTAAAGTGATTAGCCTAGAATAAAGCATTTAAGCTTTATGGCTCGGACTCATTCTTCGAACGGCCAGCAAGGGGGGGGGGAGCCCAGGCCCCCTGACACACTGCAAACCCGGAAGGGTTCCGGTTTGCAAACCTTTTTCGGAAGCTGAACGTGCTCCGTTTTGAGTGTTACACTTCCAATTTGAGTGCCACACTTCCATTTTGAATGTTACACTGAGGTCTGTCCGTTTTTGCTATTTATTTTGTGGTTTTGTGGCTGTTTTTGTGTGTGTGTGACTGTGTGGAACCCAGTTCAGCTACTGATTGATTGATTGTGTGACTGCAGTGCATTGTTTATTGCTTTCATTTTATGGATCAATGGTCTCGTTAGATAGTAAAACCCATGTTAAATTGCCGTTTTAGGGGCTGTTTTTAAAAGTTTGGAACGTATTAATCCATTTTGCATTACTTTCTATGGGAAAGCACGCCTTGGTTTTGGAACGCTTTGGTTTTGGAACGGACCTCCGGAACGGATTAAGTTTGAGAACCAAGGTACCACTGTATTGTAATTACTAGGCGGAGGTGATTTCTACCTTGACTTTTCAGGAAAGGTGATCCCACAGGAAACCTTGTACAGTAGAATGAAGAATTATAACACAAGGTTGGGGTTGCTTTTTCTCCAAACCACGCAATCCTTTTTGATTCTCATTTCCCAGCCAGAGCAGATTTTTTTTGCTGATCTACTACAGATCACTCAGAGATCCACCAGCAGATCCAGATCTACCTTCTGCCCACCCTTATCTGTCCTCCGTACAGCGGTGGAATAGCGAGAGGAGCGCCACCCCCTCTCACGAGCAAGGAATTGCCAGTAGGCACTCCCTCCGCCCAGCGTGGCGCCGCAATGAGTAGAGGGACCATTCTGCTCTGACCCCAGAGCACAGCCATCGTTCTGCAAAATGAACCCTGGTTCCCCAATTTGTCTCGAAGAAGCTGGCTCAGCAGCTCGGGAGCCGAGCGTGGAAAGAGTTTTGCCGTGCCCCGAAACCATATTTTTTGCTCCATAACACGCACCGCACCATAACGCGCACCTCGTTTTTAGAGGAGGAAAACCAGAAAAATATTTTTTCCTGGTTTTCCTCCTCTAAAAGGCTGGGAGGGAGGGAAGAGAGAGAGAAGGAAGGAAGGAAGAGAGAAAGAGGAAGAAAGAGGGAAAGAAGGAGGAAGAGAGGGAGGGAAGAGAGAGAGAGAGAAGGATGGAAGGAGAGGGGGGAAGCATCTCCCTCCCTCCCTCCTTGGGCTCTCCAGGGGCAGGGGAGGAACGGACATCCCGAAAGCAGCGCTTTCGGGCTGTTTGTTCCTTTCCCCCCCACCTGCCAGGACAACGCGAAAGGGGGCAGGCGCGGAGGGGTGGGGGGGAAGGAACAGACACCCCAAAAGCACTGCTTTTAGCCTGTCTGTTCGTTTCCCCTCCACGCCATCCTTGAGAGAGAGAAAGGGGGCGGGCGCGGAGGGGAAACGAACGGAGAGCCCCAAAGCGCTGCTTTGGGGCTGTCCGTTCGTTTCGCCTCCACCCCTCCGTGCCCGCCTTGACAGCGCAAAAGGGGGCGGGTGCGGAAAGGAACGGACATCCCGAAAGCGCTGCTTTTGGGCTGTCCGTTCCTCTCCCGCCTGGCTGGGAGCCATGGCTCCGGTGGCAGAGGCATCCCTCTGCTTACGACTGCTGTGGCAGCCGAGGGATCCCGCTGCCGGCCAGTGCCTTCGCTCCATAACGCGCACAGACTTTTCCCCTTCCTTTTTAGGAGGAAAAAAGTGCGCGTTATAGAGCGAAAAATACGGTAAGCTTCCGCCGTGTCACTGCCTGGCTGCTCTCAGATGAGCTCCCCTCCGCAGCAAATTTGCCACGGGCTTTCGGACTCACGGTCAGGATGCTGTTAGCGCCACTCATATGGCTGGGGGAATGAGGAGGCCGGGCTCCTGGGGGCAACCCCTGCAAAAATGGGAGCAGGCAGCGGAAAGCTCAACACACCACGGCCGAGTGTGACCTACAAGCTTTTGCTGAATTGCCGCTCGCTTTTCTAAGCCTTTTATTCGCTCCACAGCCTCCTTTCCAAGAACGCGAAAGCTTTATCATGCATGCAGAGTGTCGTCGCAGGCTAAGGTTGTGAGCCTGTAAAAACGCAACCGTTGCTTTGTGTGATAAAACAAGCTCCCCCCCCCCCCCCCGCTTTTGTGCCGGACTGCCTCACAATATTACAAGCGACAACGGAGCTGTTTGTTCCACACCATCAGCAGCCGCCCAGGTTTGCCTCCGCAGGTGGGAAGAAGCCGAAGAATCCTGCACTCGCTTGAACTTTTTTCTCGGCATTTTCCAGCAGCAAAGCAGGAACGAGCTCAGCAAGTTTTCGCGGCCTCCGCCGGGCACCTTGGGAGCAATACATCACGGCTCTGCGAAATCGCCTCGCATAACTTGCATTTCCCACCAAACCAAAACACTCCACCTATTTTTTGCTCCAGGCAAGGCTACTCCATTTCGGGGGCCCCCGCCAGCAGTTATGTCCGATGGCAACCGGCCACACGGACCTCTAACGTGCTATAAGGACGGACAGTTATGACAGACGCCGTAGCATACAAGTCAATTTTCCGCGGGCGCATTTTTCTCGCCACCGAGACGGCTGGCGGCGCATTGCCAAGGTTACGGCTACCTCTCTACATCTCTCTTAACGGCAGCCTCTTAAGATCGCAATTCCAGCTCAGAGAGACGCTCCGGGGTGGAAGCCGTCGTCGTCTGGAGTGGAAACGCCGAGAGCTCAACTCCAGTTTCCCAGGCTCACCATTGTTTTCTGTGAAGCACCCTCATTCGGGCGGTTAAGAACAGTGTTTCCAAATGGAGGGGGGAAAACAAATTAAAACTCTCGAAGATGCATGCCCCTTCTCAACTCTGCCACCGTGGGCTCCTTCAGGAGGAAGCGCAGGATATAAATTCAATAAACAAGTTACCGTATTTTTCCGTGTATAAGACGATGGGTTTTTAATTTTTTTAAAAATGTTTAAAATTGGGGGGTCCTCTTATACACGGGTAGTGCAGAGGGGGGAACGGGCGACTGGTGGCAGTGGCGAGCAGGAGATTGTCAGCGGTGATGGGGGGGGGAAGATTGCTGGCTGCAGCAAGGCCAGCTGGCGATTGGCTGCGGGAATTGGCGGCTGCTGGTGGGCAGGCGATTGGTGGCTTCAGCGAGGCATGGGATTGGCAATCCCCCCAAAAGCTCAACAACACTAAGCACCACCCCCAATTTCCTTAATCGTGTCGTCTTATACATGGGGGTGCATGTGTGTTATACAAGGAAAAATAAGGTATGTTCCCAGCAACCTGCAAGGAAAGCTAGGCTAAGAGACCCAGTTGGCTTCATGGCTGAGTGGGATTTGAACCCTACTCTCTCCCGGATCCTAGTCCAGCACTCTAACCACTATGCTACTCTGACACTCCAATAGCGTGCAGTCCAGGGGTCGGCAAGGTTTACCGGCCATGGGCCAGATCACTCCCACGGACTGGCACAGCGCGGCTCCGGAAATTGCTTCTGTGCATGCCCAGATGCAAAAAATCACGCATGCGCAGAAACGATTTCCGGTGCCGCGGACATGCCCAGACGCGATTTCCAGTATCTGCGCATGCGCAGACGCAATTTCCAGCGCCGCTAGGCGAGTCCCCGCGCCACGCTGCGCCAATTTAGCACCACGCGCGGGGGAATCGCTGAGTGGGCGGCTCTGTTTGTGGGCTGGTACAACGGTCTTCATGGGGCGCATCTGGCCCATGGGCCGCACGTTGCCGACCCCTGGTGCAGTCTATTCCAGATCTTTTATGCAGCAATGTCCTCTGCTCCCTATTCCACGTTTGCACCAAATAAATAAATAAATAAATAAATAAATAAATAAATAAATATAATAATAATAATAATAATAATAATAATAATAATAATAATATAATAATAATACCCTGCCCATCCAGCTGGGTTTCCCCAGCCACTCTGGGCGACTTACAGCTCATATAAAAACATAGTCAAACGGGAAACATTAAAAACATTCCGATTAAGACATTTGAAGATGGCCCATCTACCATGCCCATCTTCCTGGGCTCCCAGCTGCCAGCCAGATGCCCATGAGAAGCCCACGGGCACTTGAGGATTCTCCCCTTCCAGCAACTTGCATTCAGAAACGCCGCTCCTTCTTGACTGTGGAGGAGGCAGGGCAGAGTCACCGCAGATTAATCCCAGCCGCAACTTTGCACCCTTTGGCCAGCAGGGCCGTGAGCCCCGGTGCCACTCTGCGCAGTTTACAATGCAAGAACACAAAATGCATAACGTAATAATAATAATAATAATAATAATAATAATAATAATAGACAATACCTATCCCCCCACATATTTAAAAGGCCACAGATTGAAGGGAGACGTTTTTGCCAGGTGCCTACAGATATGTAGTGAAGCCACCAGGAGAGAGCATTCCGCAAACGGGGAGCCACTGCAGAAAAGGCCCCGTTCTCATGCTGCCGCCCTCCAGACCTCTCGTGGGGCAGGCACCCGAAGAAGGGCCTCAGATGAAGATTGCAGGGTCCGGGCCCATCGATAATACCACTCTAGTCTCAACATCCAAAATTTAAAAGCTCACAGAAGATTAACACACGCCTAAAACTTGAAGAGCGTCATAATAAACATTTGAAGCTGATGGATTTTTATTTTTATTTAAAAACGCAATTACTTTGCTGTCCTTCCCCCTTAATTTCAAAAGAATGCATGTTCACCCAAAAAACCGTCATTTGTTTTCAATTGCTGCACTGGAGGGGGAGAACAAACAAACAAACAAACAAACAAAACAAACTCTGTTCCTAATAACAATAGTAAAGGAGAATAGCAGCAAGCAAGAAAGAAAGGGATTCCTTTGTGAATCCCTTCTGTAAAACAGCAGCTGCCAAGAATGCATGAATAACACGAGCGTGTGAAGAGGAAGAATAGCAGCGTTTGAAAGCCAGAGATCAGAAAAGACGGGAGAAATAGAAGCATTAAATAAAAAAAAATGTAGCAGAAGTGTACGGCTGTGGGAAAAGAATAAGCTGGAAACAAATCAACGGAGGGAGAAATAAGACCCGGGGCCTCTCCTCTCCTCCGCCCCAGGCTTTTCTTTTTTAAAAGATCACCTTTTCACAGTTCGCTGGGCGATAGGCGGTGTAAACAAGGCCGTATAAATAGGAAGGTTTCCATAAATCACTGCGGAACTGTAAATTCTGGAGACATCTTGCATTGCTCAATCCCTGAAAATATTTGCACTGTAGGAGCTTGTTGACGCGCTCGAAAGATCCAGAGGCCGGTTTGGAAGGTGGCCCCCGCGCCCCGGTTGTGCTCTTGACACAATAATCCTGGCTGGGCTCACGCTGGGGAGGGGGGTTACAAATGGCTGTGCCCCTTTGCTAACCGTCTCTGGGCATTCAGGTTGCAGGGCATGCACACACACACACACACACACACCCTCCGCTCGGGTTTATCCCACGGATCTGCTGCGCCAAGTTGCTTTATGCCGCTTTTAATATTGTGTTTTTGCAAAGAATCGTGGAATTGCGGAGTGGGAAGGGACGCCCAGAGGCCATCTAGTCCAGCCCCCTGCAATGCAGGAATCGCAGCTGAAGTTGTTAAGAAGTAGAGTGGACGCTCGGGTTGCAAATGTGACCTGTGCGGGAGGCGAGTTAGCAACCCGCGCCGCTGCGTCTGCACGTGATGCAATTTGGCGCTTCTGCGCAAAGCGCGATTTAACGCTTCTGCGCATGCGCCGAAACCTGGAAGCAGGGTGGATTTGATTTAAATCAAACTGATTTAAATTGTGATCCACTAGCAGGGTGGATAAAAATCCAATTTAAATAAAAAAAATCTGATTTAAATAAAAAAATAATAATCTGATTTTTTTAAAAAAAATCATTGATTTTTATCCACCCTGCTAGTGATTTAAATCGTGATTTAAATAAGTTTGATTTAAATCAAATCCACCCTGCCTGGAAGTAACTTTTGGGTTCGGCACGGTGCGCAACCCGAAATCATGCAACCCAAAGCGGCCTGTAACCCAAGGTATGAAAGAGGGAGAAGGAAGGAAGGAAGGAAGGAAGGAAGGAAGGAAGGGGGAGAAGGAAGGAAGGAAGGGAGAGAGAGAGAGAGAGAGAGAGAGAGAGAGAGAGAGAGAGAGAGAGAGAGAAAGGGAAGGAGGGAGGGGAGAGGAAGGAAGGAAGGAAGGAAGGAAGGAAGGAAGGAAGGAAGGAAGGAAGGAAGGAAGGGGTGAAAGAAAGAGGGAGAAGGAAGGAAGGTGTGTGTGTGTGAGAGAGAGAGAGAGAGAGAGAGAGAGAGAGAGAGAGAGAGAGAGAGGAAGCGAGAAGGAAGGAAGGAAGGAAGGAAGG
Source organism: Darevskia nairensis (assembly GCA_034642065.1). Taxonomy (NCBI): domain Eukaryota; kingdom Metazoa; phylum Chordata; class Lepidosauria; order Squamata; family Lacertidae; genus Darevskia; species Darevskia nairensis. Next base: position 66,260 of record JAWWNI010000067.1, on the reverse strand, counting down.
AAGGAAGGAAGGAAGGAAGGAAGGAAGGAAGGAAGGGTGAGAGAGAGAGAGGAAGCGAGAAGGAAGGAAGGAAGGAAGGAAGGAAGGAAGGAAGGAAGGAAGGGTGAGAGAGAGAGAGAGAGAGAGAGAGAGAGAGAGAGAGAGAGAGAGAGAGAGAGGAAGAGAAGGAAGGAAGGAAGGAAGGAAGGAAGGAAGGAAGGAAGGAAGGAAGGAAGGAAGGAAGGGGTGAGAGAGAGGGGGGAGAGGGAGAAGGAAGGCTTTTGTAAGCCGCGACGACGGGGGACAGCGGAGATGCTTCACGGAGCAGGGAAGGGGTGGCGGGAGGCTGCTCCAGCTCCCTGTAAATGCGCGCTCTCCACTTGCTTGATAGGGAGCCTTCGCACCTTGAGACGCACCGAGATTTTCCCATACTTTTTAGGAGGGAAAACGTGCGTCTTATGGTGCGAAAAATAAGGTATTCTATCATTTTCGCTCGCCAGTCCGTTTTTGTGGGGGGTGTTATCACCTTTCCAATTCTTTGCTATTAAAATCCTAGCTGCTGCGGTTGCGTACATAAAAAGGGGTCTAAGGTTTTTCTTAATTTCCATGGACGTACCAATCCCTAACAGGAAGACTTCAGGGTTTTGTTTTTGTTTTTTTGCAAATGAGAATTTGAAGATTTTTTTGAGTTCATTATATATAGTGTCCCAAAGTTCGCTTAATTTTGGAATTTCTCTTCTTGCAACTGGAATTTCTTGGGTCGAGTCCCAGTCTCTGGAGAAGCAGGAAGCAAACTTGCTCCATCTTCCAGATATTTCAAGATCACCTCTATCGTCTCTTCTCCAGACTAAACATGCCCAGCTCCCTCAACCCTAACTCGTAAATATTTTCAATATCACTGACGTTTTCCATTGTTGCACCTCGCCCTGGGACCTTAGGTAATACAATCCCAATGATAAGAATCAGTCTGTTCCTCCGCAGCCAAACCAAGCATGAAGCTGCTGTTGAACATTGGCAGGCCCAGGAATGACCCCTGCGGAATCTCTCCGTGGAAAACGCTTCCTGGTTCAGTACGGGAACGACTCCAATTTTGGCGCAAGGTTGCTATGGGGCAATTTAATTCAACTCCATGGTGAAATGAGGGAGTAGAGTAGACTGTAGGAAACGCATCCTTCTCAAGATCCACCTTATTTTGCAGAGTGAGGACCTGGGCAAACCAGGCATCCCAGCCAGATGGACAAGGTTGTGGTTGTTGTTGTTGTTGTTGTTTAGTCGTGTCCGCCTCTTCGTGACCCCATGGACCAGAGCACACCAGGCACTCCTGTCTTCCACTATCTATCTATCTATCTATCTATCTGCCTGTTGTTGTTGTTGTTGTTTAGTCACGTCCGACTCTTCGTGACCCCCTGGACCAGAGCACGCCAGGCACTCCTGTCTTCCACTGCCTATCTATCTATCTATCTATCTATCATCCATCTATCTATCTATCTATCTATCTATCTATCTATCTATCTATCTATCTGCCTGTTGTTGTTGTTGTTTAGTCGTTTAGTCACGTCTGACTCTTCGTGACCCCATGGACCAGAGAACGCCAGGCACTCCTGTCTTCCACTGCCTATCTATCTATCTATCTATCTATCTATCTATCTGCCTGTTGTTGTTGTTGTTTAGTCGTTTAGTCACGTCTGACTCTTCGTGACCCCATGGACCAGAGAACGCCAGGCACTCCTGTCTTCCACTGCCTCCCACAGTTTGGTCAGACTCATGTTGGTAGCCTCGAGAACACTGTCCAACCATCTCATCTTCTGTCATCCCTTCTCCTTGTGCCCTCCATCTTTCCCAACATCAGGGTCTTTTCTAGGGAGTCTTCTCTTCTCATGAGGTGGCCAAAGTACTGGAGCCTCTGCTTCAGGATCTGTCCTTTCAGTGAGCACTCAGGGCTGATTTCCTTCAGAATGGAGAGGTTTGATCTTCTTGCAGTCCATGGGACTCTCAAGTGTCTCCTCCAGCACCATAATTCAAAAGCATCAATTCTTTGGCAATCAGCCTTCTTTATGGTCCAGCTCTCACTTCCGTACATCAGCCCTGCCTTAGAACGATGCAAAATGTCCATGGCCTTGATAACAGCACATGACACCCAAGCTGGTGTTGTCTCGTCTAAGCCTGAAGGGGAAGGAGGGGGACCCCCCAAAACACACACACACCCCACAGCAAAGTGCAAAGCCGTCTGCTTGCTCCCCGCCCCCCTTTTGCATTCCAGTTAAAACATTTTTGTTCAATCTGGCAAAAATACATTTGGGCTCTTGGGAGTGAAGCTAAGCCTGGAAAGCGCTCTGGGCTGGCAGGATCCTCTCAGCCCCAGAAGGACCCAAAATAGCAAAGCTCAAAGGAAGCTTTTGTGGCCAAACACGACAATGGTGCTTGCGGTCAGGCAACGCGTGCGAAGGATCCAGCTCAGCGGCACTCCTGCTTGTTAGCCGGGATTTGACGTATTAAAATAGCTCCTTGGCACTCTCTCCCTCTGAATCCCTCCTGAATAAATCGGCCTTTTCTGTGTGCGCGTGAAGCCCTGCGGCAACTCTGTCCTGCATCCAAACGAAGCTTGAATATATGCATTTGTTTCTGCTTCGTATTTGTTAGTCAAATTGCTCCAAGTTCAGACTGCGAGAGCTCCGGGGGCAGGGCGCTATCCTGGCGCCCAGGCTGCTCTACGAAGCACCGTGTGGCACAGTTCTTTGCGGATCAGCAGGTCGCTTTTCCATCCCGAATCCTGTCCAGGACTCAACAGAGAGAAGCCGGATGTTGTCTCCAGATTCACAAAGCTGCGAGCATAACGCACACTCAGGAATTGCCTGCACCGCGCAAAGCTGGGCCTTGAATTCTGGGTGCACCCATGAGGGAGCTGACAACAATTAATAATAATGATGATGATGATGATAATAATGTTCCAACAGAACCTTAAAAATGCAATAAAACATCAAATATTAAAAACTTCCCTAAAGAGGGCTGCCTTCAGATGTCTTCTAAAAGTCATAGAGTTGTTTATTTCCTTGACATCTGATGGGAGGGCGTTCCACAGGGCGGGTGCCACCACCAAGAAGGCCCTCTGCCTGGTTCCCTGTAACCTCATTTCTCACAGGGAGGGAACCGCCAGAAGCCCTCGGCGCTGGACTTCAGTGTTTGGGCAGAACGATGGGGGTGGAGACGCTCCTTCAGGTATACTGGGATGAGGCCATTGAGGGCTTTCAAGGTCAGCACCAACACTTTGAATTGTGCTCGGAAACGTACTGGGAGCCAATGTAGGTCTCTCAGGACCGGTGTTATGTGGTCCCGGCGGCCGCTCCCAGTCACCAGTCTAGCTGCCGCATTCTGGATTAATTGCTGTTTCCGGGTCACCTTCAAAGGTAGCCCCACGCAGAGCGCATGGCAGTAGTCCAAGTGGGAGATAACCAGAGCATGCACCACTCTGGCGAGACAGTCTGCTCACTCTTACGTGTGGCCAAAAATAGTAAACGCAGGATTCTTCGGGCGGAGAGGAGACACGGCAAATGTTGCATGCCCTGAACACCACACTTGCAAGAGGCCCTGTAGGGCCTGGAAGAGACCAGGGTTCAAATCCCAAGTTGGCCATGAAGCTCCCTGGGTGACCCTGGGCTGCCTGTCAGCTTGGCAGGAGGAAATGCCCTGGCAGGAGGCAATGCCCAGCCCCTGCTAGAGTTTGGGAATGGGCACGCCTGTCTTTTGCCTGCCAAGGGAGGGCACAGTAGATACCTGCATGTGGACACACGGCTTTGCAAACACTGGGTACAATAAACCTTGCCTTCACGTTCTGGTGGTGTCATTGTTGGAAGCCGGAGAAAGTCAACATTTCGCCAGCTGGTTTCAGGCAGCATGGGGAGTCGGGAAACAAACGCGAGAGAACCGTTTCCGTACAAAAAGCTGCTCAAAGCATGTCAACATTACGAGTCCAGGGGAATCGGGAGAAAAACAGCCTGGGAAGATCAAAGTCTGCTAGCGGATCATTTAGGCTTAAACGCTTGATGGGAGCGGCTGCAAATACAGAAAGGCCACTGGGATGCAGAATTCTGCAAAACCATTAATGTGACAATGTACTATGTCACGGAGAGAGGCCTTTTTGTGTGACTATGGTTCCTGCCAGAAGACACCCAGGGATCTGGAAGGCGTAGCAGTTAAGTGTGTCAGGCTACGACCTGGAAGACTAGGGTTCAAATCACCATACTCGGTCACAAAGCTCACCAGGTGACCTCGGGGGGCCAGTCGCAGTCTCTCAGCCTTACCAACCTCGCAGGGTTGTTGTGGGGATCAAATGGGGGGGGGAACCACATACACCACCTTGAGATCCTTGGAGTGAAAAGGTGGGATATCAGTGCAACAAACGGATGAAAATAGTCAAGGCTCGCACATTTCCAAGCGCCCTTTGCGGAATCAAACCATGGGGTATTCAGTCCGGACTTCAACAACCTGTTGCGCTGTCCAGATGTCTCGGACCACAACTTCTATCGATCCTAGCTTGTGGCGTTGTGGTGGCTGCAGTTTATGGGAGTTGGTGGTATAATAATAATAATAATAATAATAATAATAATAATAATAATTTATTATTGCCTGCTGAGGGCGTGAAGAACCCTGCCCTTGCCTCTGGGTTGGGACGGGGCCTGACAGGCTTCACAAGGACTGCAGCTGCTTTTAAATTGTTTTTAATTTTTATCTGTGTTGTTTTAAATGAGACCAACTTGTCTGTGAGCCCTGGAAGACCTGTGCCCTGCCCTGCTGGCCCTTTCCCGTCTGGCCTGGGAGAGTGGAGTGCGGACTGACTCCAGCTACAAAAGCTGAACCTGTTGAACAGATTCCCAAGCTGGAGTATTGTTTCCGGGGGGCTGAGAGAGCCTGTTGCTGTTATTGATATTACTGTTGTATCCTTAGTTTTAGATCTTACGATTTACGTGGAAATTGTTCCCATTTGGTTGTGTACTTTTTGATGTGTTTGATTGGTTGTTTATGACTTCTGTTATGCTTGCAATTCTGTAAATCTTGTCATGTTGTAAGCCGCCTTGAGCATGCAGTGGTACCTCGGGTTATGTTAGCTTCGGGTAACGTAATTTCGCGTTACAAACGCGGCAAACCCGGAAGTTTATACTTCCAGGTTTCACCGCACATAAATGTGCAGAAGTGCTCTATTGCGCGGCACATGCGCAGAGGTGGCGCCTCCGGATACGGACTTTTCGGGGTAAGTATGGGCCCCCGGGACGAATTAAGTTCGTATCCAGAGGGATCTCTACCCATCTCTGAAGGCACTCCAAGGTCTCTCATCAGCTGTTCTTGCAGACCCTGATTCCAATCTACGTTCTTGTGTCATCAGAGCAGGAGTAGGCAACCGAAGGCCCGTGGGCCGGATGTGGCCCAATCGCCTTCTCAATCCGGCCCATGGACGGTCCAGGAATCAGCATGTTTTTACATGAGTAGAATGTGTGCTTTTATTTAAAATGCATCTCTGGGTTATTTGTGGAGCATAGGAATTCGTTTAACCCCCCCCCAAATAGTCCAGCCCACCACATGGTCTGAGGGACGGTGGACCGGACCACGGCTGAAAAAGGTTGCTGACCCCTGCATTAGAGAAAAGGAGGAGGAACGCAAGCGTCTAGACAGGTGGGGGTGAGGGGCTGGGAAAGAGGAAAGCTGCCATTTTAACTGTTGTTAAACTGCACACCCTTCCACCCTTCCAGTTATTAGAAAGGTTACAGGTTCCGTGAAGAAAGTCATTTGAGACTATCAACTTCCTGAAATGCGGGCGGCACGCTCTCTCTTTCTGCTTCCACTCTGCTGTTTAACCAAGCAAGTCATAACCGTGATGTGTGGCCTTTTTCTTCCTCTTCTTCAAATGCCACAAGTTATGTTAGCATTAAAAAGAGAGTGGAAGTTACTAGAATAACATTACCAGCGCTTTCCAGAAGGGAAATAAGGTCCCCAAACCGAAGCAGAAAGATCGTTTGCAGAAAGACTTTTGATTTCCACATCCATTCTCCTCCTGCGTTGAGCTACTGCTGCAAAACTTAGCAGTCCTGGAAGTAACCTATTTATCTGGGCCACGCAAAAGAAAAATTCGGCTTCAAACAATCGTTGTTCTGAGCAGTCCAAACAAATATTCTGCCCCCCCCCTTTATGTCACCATATATCGTACAATAAAGCAAAGCTTTCCATGAGACATTGCGCACACCAAATGCACAAAGGCTGTGAGGCTCAAGAACTCATGGCAGAGGCAAGGTTCACAGTCCTTTAAATAATATATTCCCTTTCTTGAGAACAGCAAACATTTACTTGTTGCCGAAGAGAAAAAGCAACAAGCAAATAAAATCCTGTGCTGGGGGAAGAGGCCTGACAACTAGAGGGATATACTTAGCAAGACAAAAAAGCCTCTGTGTTGCAATCTTCAAACAGAAACCAGCATACTTCAACATACAATATTCATATGACCACTGCTCCTTGAAAACTTCCATTGTATGTTGAGGTATTGTCAGGGATGGGTCCATCCCCAAAGCAGGGTCGGAAGGCAGAGGCAGTTGGAGGCAAAGGGCGGAGTTTAGGTCTGACAGCAATTCACAGCAGAGCCAAGGAGAAAGCAGTGGAGAGGAGGAAACCCAAGCACAATCAGAAGGGGTGGGGCTTTGGGAGCAGGCCAGAGCCCCGTGTACACCGGAAGAGGTGCTAAGGCTCTGGGATGAGGCTGAAGCCCGTGGTCAGCCGGAAGCAGGGGAGGGGCTCGGGGATCTGGCCAGAGCCCCAGAGCAGCCGGAAAGCGGGGGACAGGAAATGGAGGTGGACCAAGGGGAGCAGGGGCTCTGGGATGCTGTAAGAGCCCCAGAGCCGCCCAGCGGTCAGGACGGGAGTAGAGGGGAAGCCACCAGCACCACTCCGCTCAGGTCCAGAGGGCGGAAGCGGAAGGAGGGTAGGCGGCGCCTTGGTTTCCCGAAGCTCTTATGCTGGGGGCGGAGCCGCCAGCCGGCAGTCCAGGTATCTGACTCGGATGGGACGGATGATGGAAGTCTGAACGCTTGAATGTTTGATCTTGTTAATAAAGTTACTAGTTTAACAATCAATGTGCGTGGAGGCTTACTCTTGAGAAGACACCACACACCTCTCACAGGTATGCTATTATTTTTCATTATTATATTGGCGCTATGTTTTATTGTATTATGTATATTTACATTACATGTATTGTTTTCATGGATTACTGTGATACATGTCCATGCAGGTTTTTAGTTGTTTATTTGTTTATCTATATTTTACAGTTATTATGCTGAAGAAGACGTACACGAAACAGTGTCAATACCGGATCACTGTCTGTTGTCCTTCTGTTATTATACAAGGAAAAAAATATACACTTCTTTCATTGGCCATCGTGTTGCTCATTTTGGTTTCAACTAGAGGGATATGACAGAAAGCTAATATAATGCCAGCCTAGTCTGCACATCACACTAGGACAAACCTTTTTTATTTTATTTTTTGCAACGTAGTTTTTATTCATTTTCATCTTTAAACTGTTTAACACGGTTGCATTGAGATATGCCTTTGTTTACATCAGAGCACAGGGCATGCAACAATGGCAAAAAATTGAATATAAACGACTCTAAACACTCAAGACTAAAGTTTCTGAATATATTAACAAAGTTGTGTCAGAATGTATATACCAAAATTACAGCTATTACAGTGGTACCTCGTGTTACGGACGGGATTCGTTCCGGAGGCCCATCCGTAATGTGAAATGCCCGCAACTCAAAGCGCTGCGCCTGCGCAGGTGCGTGGCACGATTTGGCGCTTCTGCGCATGCGCGAGCGGCGAAACCCGGAAGTAACCCGTCCGGGTTGCCGCGGGAAGCAACACGAAAAGACGCAACATGAAGCGGACGCAACATGAGGTATGACTGTACATGTATGCAATTATTTATAGTAACATATAGAAATGGTGCATATAGACCATAAGTAAAATGTATTTTGTATAGGAATTTAGAGGGAGGGGGAGGGGGCAGGAAAATTGCCACTGGGAGTTGAACCTGCCCCCCCCCCCCCCGGCATGCAAGGCAGCTGGTCTACCTCTGAGCCGCATCCCTGCAAACTTCTGAATCCACCGAACCTTACATCTGTTTCGTATTTTCAGCGGTGCTGCTTTCCGGCTGGGTTTGCAAGCTGCGAAGGTGGCTGGCGTAGATTCTTCCTGACATGGCTATGCAAAGTGGAATGAAGCCTGGGGCGATGTTTGGGAATCTGTGGCCTCAAGAAACCAAAGTCTTGATGCGCCCACGGTTCTGGATACTCCTACAAATAAATAAATAGATTGCCACAGGCCAATCCAAGCTGAATGAGCATCCTTCTCAACCTGAACAGGCTTGGTGTTTCATGCAATGAAACATCGTCTTCCCTCCCTTTATCTCTCTCCACCCCCAACCAGGGTGGGTAAAAATCAATGATTTTTTTAAATTTTATTTTTTTAAAAATCAGATTTTTTAAAAAAAATAAAAATTGGATTTTTTTATTTAAATTGGATTTTTAAAATAAAATGCTTTTGGAGGAAAAATCTTTCTAAAGATAGTTTTCTATTTAAGTTACAAAGGCTATTCATCAGGAAATAAGGATTTGTTTTAAGTTTTTCATGTGTAGTAATATCTGAAGTATATCTGAAGGAGCATCTCCACCCCCATCCATCTACCCGGACACTGAGGTCCAGCGCCGAGGGCCTTCTGGCGGTTCCCTCCCTGCGAGAAGCCGAGTTACAGGGAACCAGGCAGAGGGCCTTTTCGGTAGTGGCGCCCTCCCTGTGGAATGCCCTCCCGTCAGAGGTTCAAAGCAATAAACAACTATCTGACATTTAGAAAATACCTGAAGGCAGCCCTGTTTAGGGAAGTTTTTAACCTGTGATATTTTAATGTATTTTAATATCTGTTGGAGGCTGCCCAGAGTGGCTGGGGGGACCCGGCCAGATGGGCGGGGTACAAATAATAAATTATTATTATTATTATTATTATTATTATTATTCTCGAACTCTGATCTCCCAGGAAAAAACAACTACCAGACTTTTAGAAGACATCTGAAGGCAGCCCTGTTTAGGGAAGCTTTTAATATCTGAAGGACTATTGTATTTGAATATTTTGTCGGAAGCTGCCCAGTGTAGCTGGGGAAACCCAGCCAGATGGGCGGGGTATAAATAATAAATTATTATTGCTATTATTATAAGTCTCCGTTGTGTAATCCTTGGGAGTCTTCAGCAAAGCAACACACCTTTTTAAAGGCAAGGCGAGTGTCCCTGCGAAGTGGCAGCCCCCATAAGCTCCCACTATGTGCACCAATTTCTCTTTGACATGCACCCATTAAGTGCACATTTCCCACTCAAGTTTGCTGAACAGCTAACTTGCGGCATTCCAGCACTCGGGGGCTTTCCGCCCGCTTGCTTGAAAGAAGCATTTTATAATGTAGCGCTAATGCAATCACTGTAAAACGGTGGCGGATGAGAAGCAAACAGGCAGTTGTTGGTACCGGGTTCCGTTTCTGGCTGCTGGGGAGACCGTAAACATGGGCAAAATGCCCAAGCGAGTTTCTTGGCTACACTGCAAAGTGCTTTGGGAAACGGTGGTGCAGAATTCCTGCATTTGCAGGGGTGGTGGAGGATTAGATGACACTTCTAATTCAAAGGAGGGGGGGGGACAATATTCTGGCCAGGCCACGTTCAGAGTGCTGCGTACAGGGGTACCTTGGTTCTCAAACGCCTTGGTACGCGAACAACTTGGAACCTGAACACTGCAAACTCAGAAGTAAGTGTTCCGGTTTGCGAACTTTTTTAGGAAGCTAACATGCTCCGTTTTGAGTGCCACACTTCCGTTTTGCGTGTTACGCTGAGGTCTGTCTGTTTTTGCTATTTATTTTGTGTTTTTGCGGCTTTTTTGTTTTATTTTTGCGACTGTGTGGAACCCAGCTGAGCTACTGATGGATTGATTTGTGTGACTGCAGTACATTGTTTACTGCTTTCATTTTATGGATCAATGGTCTCGTTAGAGAGCAAAATTCATGTTAAATTGCTGTTTTAGGGGTTGCTTTTAAAAGTCTGGAACGGATCCATCCATTTTGCATTACTTTCTATGGGAAAGAGCGCCTTGGTTTTGGAACGGATTTCCGGAACGGATTAAGTTTGAGAACCAAGCAGGGTGGATTTGATTTAAATCAAACTGATTTAAATCACTAGTCAGTAAGGCTCAGGGTGGATAAAAATCAATGATTTTTCAAAAAACATCAAAAAATTCAGATTGTTTTGATTTAAATCGGATTTTTTTTATTATTATTTTTTTAAATCATTGATTTTTATCCACCCTGAGCCTTACTGACTAGTGATTTAAATCGTGATTTAAATCAGTTTGATTTAAATCAAATCCACCCTGGAACCAAGGGACCACTGTAAGTGCTGTTTGACAGCAGAACAGGTTACAATGGGACGTGGCAGACTCTCCTTTTCTGGATGGGCCTCTAACTTGGGGATGCTGTAATTGCAAGACTCCTGTAACTGCAGGTTCTGCACTGATCAAGGGAAGGGAAGAGATGGCCATTCAGATTCCTTCCATTGCTCTAGCGCTAAGAGATCTCCCGGTCGGCCTTTAGGGTCTCACAAAACGCAGCCAAGGCACCAGGTCATTTGTGTGCTTGCTTCTGGCAGCAAAAGCAAAGACTTTAAAGGGCTTTTGAGGCTCAGGGTTAGGCAAGGGAAGGGCAGGGATATTTTTTGGTAATTGGGTTAAGGCAGGGGTAGGCAACCTAAGGCCCGGGGGCAGGATGCGGCCCAATCGCCTTCTCAATCCGGCCCGCGGACAGTCCAGGAATCAGAGTGTTTTTACATGAGTAGAATGTGTCCTTTTATTTAAAATAATAATAATAATAATAATAATAATAATATAATAATAATATTTTTTTATTTTACCCCGCCCATCTGGGTTACTTCTGGGGCCTGCCTGGTGTTTTTACATGAGTAGAATGTGTCCTTTTATTTAAAATGCATCTCTGGGTTACTTGTGGGGCCTGCCTGGTGTTTTTACATGAGTAGAATGTATGCTTTTATTTCTCTCCTGTGTCCCGGTTGCTCTCACCCCAGGTCCTTGGTGGAGGGGTAGCTCAAGATAAAAAAGAGACAGCGTTGTGCAGTGGTTAGAGTGGGAGACCAGGGTTCGAATCCTTGCTTGGCAGCGTCTGAAATTCGCCAGGCACATTTTGCACCTGGCTGTCGTGTCAGGATAGCAGCTGATGTCTCCACCATTTGGAGGCGCATGTCTGGGGACCCGTGGATCTGGCCTGTTTTCACACACTAACAACACGTCCTGTAGAAGCCTCTACGTTTTTTTACATGAGTAGAATGTGTCCTTTTATTTCAAATGCATCTCTGGGTTATTTGTGGGGCATAGGAATTCGTTCATCCCCCCCCCCAAAAAAAACATAGTCCGGCTCCCCATATGGTCTGAGGGACGGTGGACCGGCCCACGGCTGATGAAGGTTGCTGACCTCTGGATTAAGGTGTTTTTGTCTATTATCTACTCAAACGCATGAAGGCATCCCCAGTTTCACAGTTCCATAAGAGGGAGCTCCAATTTCTTCGGAGGTCGGCTGCGGAAGAAAAGAGCCGCTAACGCAGAACAGGAGGGATGCAGACATCAAAGGAGTTGATCAATAAATGGATTAGAAGCTTTAGTTGATTTAAGGGCAAACTTGCTTCTTCCTTTGCGGCTATTTCTGTTCTGGTGTGTAAATACACAGCAGGTAACAAGAACGACGACAAAAACAAACATTATTTCTACCGTCCAAGTGGCAGGTCTTTATTAAGTCTCGAGTCATCTGAAAAAGGCACCTATATTGAGATTTCGATAACAGGACGTTTATTTGATCAATCGGTCGAGAGGCAGATCGACAAAGCGCTGCTTTTAATCAGTTGCCATCCTTGCACAGGCCTTAGACCAAGCTGTGCTATAGGGGAAAGGATGGAGTTCAGCAGTGGAGCACCTCTGTTTTGCATGCAGATGGTTCCAGGTTCAACCTCCAGGTAGGGCTGGGAATATACTCTGTTTGAAATCCTGAAAAGCAGAGTCCGTGCAGACAATGCTGGGCCAAGGTCAGGAGCCGGAATCACGAGCAGCTCCGCAATAAACAACACTGGTGTCAGTGAAGTTAGCTCTTCTTCTTCAAGGAAACCAAAGCAGCGCAGGCCTAGTGGTCACAGCAACTCTTCCTAGTACAGTGATGGCTAACCTTGACACTCCAGATGTTTTGGAACTACAACTCCCATCATCCCCGACCACTGGTCCTGTTAGCTAGGGATGATGGGAGTTGTAGTTCCAAAACATCTGGAGTGTCAAGGTTAGCCACCACTGTCCTAGTAGGTCTTTCTCCAATGAGGCAGTGGCAAGGACTGAAGGTCCCTGCCTTCCCACCGCTCCCTAGGTCTCCTCCCCAAGCAGACCGAGGCTCCACCATCTTGTCTCTCTTTGCTCCTCTCACTTCATGTCTCTCTTCGTGTTCTGGGAGATCAGGGGGGAAGGGAGCTGGTTGCAGCAGGAGGGGGAGACTCCCTGGATTCTTCAGCCTCTGCTTCTGCCTCTGTTGCTAGACTGCTCTCTGCCACAGCCTCTTCCTGCTCACTAAACCCTGTTGCCTCTTCTCCTTCAGACACTCCCTCCTCCCAGTCTGCTCCCTCTTCTCCCTCGGCATTGTCCCACCATCACTCCCCGGGCTCTGAGCAGGGTGGATAAAAATCAATGATTTTTTAAAAAAAATCAAAAAAATCGGATTTTTTTGATTTAAATCAGATTTTTTTGATTTAAATCGGATTTTTTTGATTTAAATTGGATTTTTAAAATAAAATGCTTTTGGAGGAAAAATCTTTCTAAATATAGTCTTCTATTTAAGTTACATTGTAGTCCAAAGGCTATTCATCAGGAAATAAGGATTTGTTTTAAGTTTATCAAGTGTGGTAAAACTCAGTCTGAGTTTTTTTTTAATGTTTAACCACATCAGTTAACAAACATGGATACATATGCTATCGTTATTGTTTTAGTTAAATAAATTGTTTAAATGGTTATTAAGGAAATTATTATTTTTCTCCTTCCAATAAAGTACAGCAGAAAAGTTGTCAAAATATAAACAGTTAACTTATTAAACCTCACCATAATTTCATAATTATCTGTCTATGTATTTCTAGTAGTATAACCAAATCAGTAATTTTTGATATAACTGTAAAAACTACTCTGAAAATGTATTATTCCAAAAATGAAACCTTCATATGGTTGTAAATATTAAGATTATACCAGCAAGAATGAGTCTTTCTGTAAAAAAAATATTTAAATCAAGTCTTACTGACTAGTGATTTAAATCAAGCCTTACTGACTAGTGATTTAAATCGTGATTTAAATCATGATTTAAATCAATTTGATTTAAATCAAATCCACCCTGGCTCTGAGCCTTCTTCCCTTGGGGGGTTCCCCAGCTGGTGCCTCCCACCACCTGTCTGCATCCAGGCAGTCCCTGGCAGCCAGGAGGACAAATGGTCTGATCCAGCGTAAGGCAGCTTCCTATGTCCTGGTGCTACCTGGAGGTGCTCTTCTCCATGCAAAACATTTTCCCTACCACGGAGCAACAGCTCCACCTGGAACAGAAAGGGGGAAAGGAAGCAGAGGGCAAAGAAGGAAGCGGGCAGTCTTATCTTGGTGGGTCTCAAACCAAGAGGTGCTCTTCTCCCAAACCCACCTTCCCAGCACATTCACACTCCTGTCTCAGGGACATCTAAGCTGGTTTGGTCATGTCCACAGAATGGAAGGTGGCAGGATTCCCAAGGACGTGCTCACAACAGGGAGCTGGCTTCATGTACCAGGCCCGTTGGCAGACCAGAGAGGTCTACAAACACGACACGAAGGCTGGCAACATCAACCCTGCTGTGTGGGAATCCCTTGTGGACGACTGCAGTGCCTGGAGAGAGACAGTCAGGTCCTACATCCACAGCAGTGACCAGAGGAGGAATGACCGTGGGGAGGAGCACAGAGAGAAGAAACGCCCTGGCGCATCTGCAGCAGCACAACCGGCCGCCTACCTCTGCCCCGGCTGCAACAAAACATGTCTCTCCCCTATTGGTCTCTACAGCCACAGCAGGCTCTGCAACAGTTTGAGTTCACCCCTGATGGTACACTCTTCCTATCTCCCGAGACAGATGGATGCCAATAACAAGGAGGAACTGATAGAAAACGATATCCAAAACGAACAAAATCTGCATTTTGATTACCCGGACTATAAGTACAGAAGCTGGGATATCCTAAGGTGGTAAGGTCCAACTAGTACTTTGTCCAGGAGCTTTAACCCCTGATGATCTCTTCCCCACCTTTCAGCAGGTATTACCAAAGTAAAAGCAAGCAGATTGGCAGATCTGGGTAACCCTTTAGCTTCCAGGAGCCATGCCAGAGGTCATCGTTACGCTTTTAAATGGGCGTTATGTTCCCACCCTGAAAGCAGAGCTGCCTATTCTCTCAGATCACTGAAATCCTGCCCAGGACAAGTTCTATTTAATCATATCCCCCTTGCAGGCTGAATTCTTGCATTGCAAGTTTTAATTTGCGTACACCACCCCAGGAATACGATTGAAGGGTGGTATGAAAGCATCTACGGTTGCAAGACAGATCCCGCTTCCTCGCCAAAAGACAGCCTGGAACCAATTTTCCAAGGTAATCGCCGTTCCCAGAACCAAATTGCCGTTCCCAGAACCAAATCCCAGCAGTTCTTAACTGGGAACACTTACACCGCGACCCGATGACTCACCGAAGGCCGTTATAGGAACCACCCTCCGAAAGACACCCGTCGGGGCCATTTGGCAGCCCCACGGTGCCTGTCTGCTCAGCGGCAGCATGGAGGAAACAGAAGAGGAAGAGCTGAAATTGCACCGCACAGCCGTGTCCGATTTCAAAATACCAGCATCGGTTTCAAAACATTTCATTCATTCAGAACTGCGCTTGCTGGAGATGAGAGTCATTGCGGCCAGACAAAAGCCAGGCACTGCGGGATGTCGGGGGGGGGGGGAGAAATGCGGAGCTCATCGAGCGATGGGACAGGAGGGGAAATAACATGGCAAAAGCAACGTGAGCCACACAGGGCAGCTTTCCTTACCTAGCAAACTCCCAGGGCAATTGTGCGGTGCTTCGTGATGCTCTCCGTGTGCACTCAGAGTGTCCCACCTTCCAACCTTTTCGAAATGCTTGACCTACTTTTATTACGATTATATCTACGCATGTTCCATAGGAAAATACTGCAACCCCCTTTCAAGGCATGCACACACACAAGTTAATTTATATTCTACAGTCCACATTTATATTCTACAGTCCATGTTGAGATCCACCAAGGAGGCTCTTCTCAGCCCCCCTGGCCCAAGGAATTACGCACAGTGCAGGGGACAGGGCGAGGGGCTCCTCTGTGGCAGGGCCACACTAATAATAATAATAATTATTATTATTATAATTATTATTATTATTATACCCCGCCCTTCCCAGCCAAGACCGGGCTCAGAGCGGCTAACATCAATAAAATCACAACAAAACATACAAAACAATCAGTTAAAATGCAGGTTAAAATACGATTAAAAGTTTAAAATGCAGCCTCATTTTTAAGTACCCCACCAATCAAACCATAAAGGAATGAAACATCAGGGTTAAACTGAAACCAACCCAAGGGCCAGGCGGAACAGCTCCGTCTTGCAGGCCCTGCAGAAAGATGCCAAATCCCGCAGGGCCCTGGTCTCTTGTGACAGACCGTTCCACCAAGTCGGGGCCAGTACTGAGAAGGCCCTGGCCCTAGTTGAGGCCAGCCTAGCATCCTTGTGGCTCAGGACCTCCAAAATGTTATTATTTGAGGACTTTAAGGTCCTACACGGGGCATACCAGGAGAGGCGGTCCCTTAGGTCCCTCCTTCCCTTCCGAAATCCAGCTGGCACTGAATTTGCTGCTAGTGAGACACCAGCTCAGAATGCGGTTATTTAGCCACACCTTTGCTCAACTGAAATTCTTAATCCAGTTTTCAATGGCTTCCGCTTATTTTATTTGTTCTTATTTGCAAATAAGACTGTTATACAGTGGTACCTCTGGATGCGAACGGGATCCGTTCCGGAGCCCCGTTCGCATCATGAGCAGAACACATCATGAAGCGTCGCATGTACGCAACGCGATTTGGCACTTCTGCGCATGACGTCATTTTGCGTGTCTGCGCATGCGCGAACCCGAAGTAACCCGTTCCAGTACTTCCGGGTTCGGCGTGTTCACAAATATCTCTCTGTGTGTGTATTATATACAGTATGTGAGATATAGATATAGTGGAACCTCGGTTTTCGAACGTAATCCATTCCGTAAGTCCGTTCGACATCCGAAACGTTTGAAAACCAAGGCTCAAAGGGCTGGCTGCAAAGTCAATGGGGAAAAATGAAAAACGCGCTCCAGGAGCCGCTTGACTTCCAAGGTGCGTTCGAAAACAGAAGCATTCACTTTTGGGTGTCAGGTTCTCTTATTGGTTGTTCAATAGTAACACCAAGCCATCTTGTCTTTAAGTCTCTTTATTTAGTGCAGTGTTTCTCAACCCTGTGCCTCCAGATGTTTTTGGCCTACAACTCCCATCATCCCTCGCTAGCAAGACCAGTGGTCAGGGATGATGGGAGTTGTAGGCCAAAAACATCTGGAGGCACAGGGTTGAGAAACACTGATTTAGTGCAAAGCTATTTATAGTGCAGAGTTCAGTTTATCATGTCTGCTCAGTCACTAGCAGAATCCGGAAGTGCCCCCCTTCTGTTTTGGCGCCAACACCAAAGCCTCGGCATCCTGAATTGCCTCCTCCTCCTCCTATGTGATATATGCGCCGGAACTGACGCCTCCCCCTCCGAGCGAGTCTGCTGGGTGGTGCCAGGTCTCCCAGCAACTCCCTGGACACCTGGCACTCCCTGGTTCCCAGCCACTAACTGCTCCTCCCCCAAAGAGGGGCTGCCAGATTCACTCGAAGATTAACACAGGCTGCGGGTCCCTGTATGCACTCAGAGCTGGACTGGCAGGGGTGGTCAGATCCCTGACACTGGGGTTTCGGCATTTGGCTTTTGAACCATTCAGCAGCCAAGATGTATGAAAACCAGGGTTTGACTGTATAAAGATATATCCCTGCACATACACTTGTACTATGCTCTGTATTTTTTAGGTCACAGAGTTGTTAATAATTATATACCAATTTACACACCCACCTATGTATCGTAACCTAACAGCGACATAAACACTAGATCGCCCTTTGCTAACGTCTGCTCTTCAGGAGTTCTGGACTACAACTCCCAAATGCGTTGGCGGAGTCTCGTGGGAACTGTAGTTCACAACATCTGGAAGGTGACCAGACTGGTGAAGACTGCACTCCATGTTTCCTGCATTTCCTGCCTAGTCCCTCCCCGTTCCCCAAGGCTACGGACAGAAAAGGAGCTCTGAAGGATATTCTGAAGGATGATAAACGTCCCCCGTCCCAGGCTCTGAAGAAAGGAGGAGTTCCGAGACTAAATATATCACCGTGCGCCCAACCCGGCAGCTGCCTCCAATTTTCGCTGGCACTTTGGGGTCGCTGCATGACTGTGCGAGCAAGAGAATACAATGTCAAAACATAATGGGGGCTGCCTTCCTCAGTTAAATAAATCTCAGGCTGAGCACAGGAGTTTTAGACGATCAATTAAAAGTTGGACAGAACTAAAACACAATAGTTGCAAACTCGGGTGATGCATCCAGGCTGCAGGCTCTCTTAGGAGAGAATTTGCCTCCTACTTGAGAGGGAAAGGATAATGCGTCTTTTAAGAAAGTGTATAAAAATAAGCTTTTTTAAAAAATCTGACCTACTTACTGAAACCTCATTTTAGTTATCTTTAAGGAGATGGCAGCGGCGGCGTCTGCTGACGTCCGAGAGCCAACAAAGAGCCACACACTCTATCTGTGCTACTGGCTCAACCGCCACAGCGGCTCCAATGAATTACAGGCCCCAAACTTTCTCGGGAAAGAGGTGCGTTACCAGGCCTGCGAACGTTCATAAAATGGAGATCAGGCATAGGCAAACTCGGCCCTCCAGATGTTTTGGGACTACAATTCCCATCATCCCTGACCACTGGTCCTGCTAAGGATGATGGGAGTTGTAGTCCCAAAACGTCTGGAAGGCCGAGTTTGCCTATGCCTGATGTAAACTGTGGAACTCCCTCCCACAGGAGGCAGTGATGGTCACCAACTTAGATGGCTTGAAAAGAGGGTTGGGCAAATTCATGGAGGAGAAGGGGGCTATGGATGGCTACAGCTCTGCCTCTCTTTCAAATCAGAACCTGTGAAGGCGGTGAAGGTCCTGTGTGAGTGTCTGGAGGCGGTTGGAGGATGGATGGCGGCTAACAGATTGAGGTTGAATCCTGACAAGACAGAAGTACTGTTTTGGGGGGACAGGGGGCGGACAGATGTGGAGGACTCCCTGGTCCTGAATGGGGTGACTGTGCCCCTGAAGGACCAGGTGCGCAGCCGCGGCTGTCTACCAGCTCCAGCTGGTACGCAGGATGAGACCCTACCTGCCCGCAGACGGTCTCGCCAGAGTGGTGCACCGTTCAGCCCGGACACTGAGATCCAGCTCCGAGGGCCTTCTGGCGGTTCCCTCACTGCGAGAAGCAAAGCTACAGGGAACCAGGCAGAGGGCCTTCTCGGTAGTGGCGCCCGCCCTGTGGAATGCCCTCTCAGCAGAGGTTAAAGTGATAAACAACTATCCTACATTCAGAAAATACCTGAAGGCAGCCCTGTTTAGGGAAGTTTTTAACCGGTGATATTTTGATGTATTTTAATATCTGTTGGAGGCCGCCCAGAGTGGCTGGGGAGACCCAGCCAGATGTGCAGGGTACAAATAAATTATTATTATTATTATTATTATTATTATTATTATTGGCCATGATGACTATGCTCTGTCTCCACAACTGAAGGCAGCATTGCTTCTTAATGCCAGTGGCTGGAAGCCACAGGAGGGGAGAGTGGCTCTTGCGCTCGGATCCTGCTTACAGGTTTCCCATGGGCATCTGGTTGGGCACTAGGAGAACAGGCTGCTGGACTAAAGATGGGCCACTGGCCTGATCCAGCAGGCCCTTCTTACGCTCTCCAGGCATAGGCAAACTTGGCCCTCCAGATGTGTTGGGACTACAACTCCCATCATCCCTGACCACTGGTCCTGCTAGCTAGGGATGATGGGAGTTGAAGTCCCAAAACATCTGGAGGGCCAAGTTTGCCTATGGCTGATGTGGTGGTGCCACCCCTGTGGAATGCCCTCCCATCAGATGTCAAGGAAATAAGCAACTATCTGACTTTTAGAAGACATCTTAAGGCAGCCTTGCTTAGGGAAGTTTTTGATGTTTTATTATTATTATTCTCTGTTAGAAGCTGCCAGGAGTGCTTGCGGCAACCAAATTAGATGGCCAGGGAGTGGTGGTGGTGGTGATGATGATAATTTGTTGGGAAGAACTAAAGCAATGGTTCCCAAAACAGGTGGTACTCCCCTTGGGCATGGTGGGATCTGCTAGACAGGTGCTACGAGGCAACGGAGAGCCCCAGAGGTGCTGGACTTTGAAACTCTGCTATCACTGGATGAAGCTCCTCCGTCGTTGAATTAGTTAACCTAAATAGTTTTCATTGGATTTTGAATAAATGTGCAATGACCTGTGACTGTTTTGAATTTTACTGTGTTATTATCTTCCTTAACGGGTCGTGCAAACTGCTGTTCTGAGTAGTGTTTTTTATAGGGTAGGCTACAAAGGAGATGACTGAGTTTATGGTAGTCACTGAACCAAACCGTTGCAAAGCTATTCCAGCGGTACCTTGGTCCTCAAACTTAATCCATTCCGGAAATCCATTCCAAAACCAAAGCGTTCCAAAACCAAGGCGCGCTTTCCCATAGAAAGTAATGCAAAATGGGTTAATCCGTTCCAGACTTTTAAAAGCAACCCATCAAACAGCAATTGAACATGAATTTTACTATCTAACGAGACCACTGATCCATAAAATGAAAGCAATAAACAATGTACTGCAGACACACAATCAATCAATCAATAGTTGAACCAGGTTCCAGTCATAAAAAATAACCACAAAAGCAAAAACCCAAAATATATAGCAAAAACAGACAGACCTCAGTGTAACACTCAAACTGGAAGCGTAACACTCAAAACGGAGCACATTTGGCTTTTCCAAAAAAGTTCACAAACCGGAACACTGACTTCCGGTTTTGCAGTGTTGAGTTCTAAGTTGTTTGAGTACCAAGGCGTTTGAGAACCAAGGTACCCCTGTATTCTACTGCTCACGTAGACGGAAGTCAAGCCCGCAAGATCTATTCCCCCACCCTGCCCTCGAAAGACCCCCCCCCGAGACCCACCTGCCAGAGCCACCTGCACCTCTGGATCCACCTCCGACCAGGGGTTTGTTCTCAGTACCAGAACTTAGCTCACAGCTCTTCCATGCAAAAATCCATTCCTGGTTTCCCCCACAAGCTCGCTTCATTTTATCAACCCCGTTTCCAAGAAAAAATGTTTTTGCTATGGTTAAAACAATGGGGTCCCCCCCCCCCAGAAATCCTTGGTGGTCAAATGCAAAACACTAGCAGATTCCTGTCTACTTTCTGGACACGCCACCCCCCCCCCATGGACCACCTACGATTTCTGTACCCCGTTATCTCAGTTACCCTCACAACAAATCTGTGGGTGCAAGAGTGCCACATTTAGGAGGCAGGGAAAGGAAATCTTGCTTAAGGACATCCATTGGGCTCAAAACATAAACAAAGAGTCGGTTTTAAAAACAAATAGCAAAAAAACATTGCGCAGGACCAGCCCTGAAGGGAGCCGGGAAATAATCTGATCATCTGGAAGCAAGTCATGGCGTAGCGCTTGGGCGATATCGCTTTCTGTACTCTGCCTCCCAACCTTCCTGTGTCAATACATCTCCACAGCGGCTGTTTGAACAGGGTTTAATAATAAACAGATTTGAACAAGCCCAAGAATAAGAGTAGAAGCAGAGCTCAGGCGGAAGACGAGCGCAAGAGGCTCAAAATGAGAGGGGGGGGGTCAGTAAAACCCAGCTCTCCGATGGATAGGGACTTCTCTCTCCCTCTGCCAAGCTGCAAATGTTTCATTTAGAACACTGGAACCTCGGAAGTCGAACGTCATCCGTTCCGGAAGAATCATAGAATCCTAGAGTTGGAAGAGACCCCAAGGGCCATCCAGTCCAACCCCCTGCCAAGCAGGAACACCATCAAAGCATTCCTGACAGGTGGCTGTCAAGCCTCTGCTTAAAGACCTCCAAAGAAGGAGACTCCACCACACTCCTTGGCAACAAATTCCACTGTCGAACAGCTCTTACTGTCAGGAAGTTCTTCCTAATGTTCAGGTGGAATCTTCTTTCTTGTCGTTGGAATCCATTGCTCCGTGTCCTCTTCTCTGGAGCAGCAGAAAACAACCTTTCTCCCTCCTCTATATGACATCCTTTTATATATTTGAACATGGCTATCATATCCCCCCTTAACCTTCTCTTCTCCAGGCTAAACATACCCAGCTCCCTAAGCCGTTCCTCATAAGGCATCGTTTCCAAGCCTTTGACCATTTTGGTTGCCCTCTTCTGGACACGTTCCAGCTTGTCAGTATCCTTCTTGAACTGTGGTGCCCAGAACTGGACACAGTATTCCAGGTGAGGTCTGACCAGAGCGGAATATGTGCTCATAAGGACCAGAGCGGTCCTTATGTGCTCCCCTCTGGTGCGCTGAGGGTCTGCGCTCATTCGCTTGGTGTTTGGCAAAAATTTAGGCAGACAAAAGTACTTTGCCTTGCACAGAGTGCTAGCTTGGTGTAAGGCCGTTGCTAGGGGGAGCGGTTGCTAGGGGAGGCCTAGGCCGCCAGCGACAAAGGGGGGTCATAGAATCATAGAATCATAGAGTTGGAAGAGACCCCAAGGGCCATCCAGTCCAACCCCCTGCCAAGCAGGAAACACCATCAAAGCATTCTTGACAGATGACTGTCAAGCCTCTGCTTAAAGACCTCCAAAGAAGGAGACTTCACCACACTCCTTGGCAGCAAATTCCACTGTCGAACAGCTCTTACTGTCAGGAAGTTCTTCCTAATGTTGAGGTGGAATCTTCTTTCTTGTAGTTTGAATCCATTGCTCCGTGTCCGTTTCTCTGGAGCAGCAGAAAACAACCTTCTCCCTCCTCTATATGACATCCTTTTATATATCTGAACATGGCTATCATATCACCCCTGAACCTTCTCTTCTCCAGGCCAAACATACCCAGCTCCCTAAGCCGTTCCTCATAAGGCATCGTTTCCAGGCCTTTGACCATTTAGGTTGCCCTCCTCTGGACACGTTCCAGCTTGTCAGTATCCTTCTTGAACTGTGGTGCCCATAAAATGGACACAGTATTCCAGGTGGGGTCTGACCAGAGTGGTACTATTACTTCCCTTGATCTAGATGCTATACTCCTATTGATGCAGCCCAGAATTGCATTGGCTTTTTGAGCTGCTGCATCACACTGTTGACTCATGTCAAGTTTGTGGTCTACCAAGACTCCTAGATCCTTTTCACATGTACTGCTCTCAAGCCAGGTGTCACCCATCCTGTATTTGTGCCTTTCATTTTTTTTGCCCAAGTGTAGTACTTTACCCTAATATGATACAGCTGATGATACAACCTTGATGGCAGAAAGTGAGGAGGAATTAAAGAACCTTTTAATGAGGGTGAAAGAGGAGAGCGCAAAATATGGTCTGAAGCTCAACATCAAAAAAACTAAGATCATGGCCACTGGTCCCATCACCTCCTGGCAAATAGAAGGGGAAGAAATGGAGGCAGTGAGAGATTTCATTTTCTTGGGTTCCATGATCACTGTAGATGGTGACAGCAGTCACGAAATTAGAAGACGCCTGCTTCTTGGGAGAAAAGCAATGACAAACCTAGACAGCATCTTAAAAAGCAAAGACATCACCTTGCCAACAAAGGTCCGTATAGTTAAAGCTATGGTTTTCCCAGTAGTAATGTACGGAAGTGAGAGCTGGACCATAAAGAAGGCTGATCGCCGAAGAATTGATGCTTTTGAATTATGGTGCTGGAGGAGACTCTTGAGAGTCCCATGGACTGCAAGAAGATCAAACCTATCCATTCTTAAAGAAATCAGCCCTGAGTGCTCACTGGAAGGACAGATCCTGAAGTTGAGGCTCCAGTACTTTGGCCACCTCATGAGAAGAGAAGACTCCCTAGAAAAGACCCTGATGTTGGGAAAGATTGAGGGCACAAGGAGAAGGGGACGACAGAAGATGAGATGGTTGGACAGTGTTCTCGAAGCTACTAACATGAGTTTGGCCAAACTGCGAGAGGCAGTGAAGGATAGGCGTGCCTGGCGTGCTCTGCTCCATGGGGTCACGAAGAGTCGGACACGACTGAACAACAAAGTACTTTACATTTCTCCCTGTTAAAATTCATCCTGTTTGCCTTGGCCCAGTTCTCTAATCTGCTAAGGTCATTTTGAAATGTGATCCTGTCCTCTGAGGTATTAGCCACCCCTCCCAATTTGGTGTCATCTGCAAACTTGATCAGGATGCCCTCAAGCCCATCATCCAAGTCATTGATCAAGATGTTGAATAAGACTGGGAAGACTGTTCAAGTTCCGAAACATTCGAATTCCGAGGTGCGGCTTCCAATTGGCTGACAGATAGGCTTTTTGAAGACCGGAAGCCGTGTTGGATGGTCAGGTTCATAACTCCGCAAACTCAGAAATAATACTTCAGGTTAAGAATTTGCTTCAGGATAAGAACAGAAATTGTGCTCTGGCGGCGCAGCGGGAAGCCCCATTAGCTAAAGTGGTACCTCAGGTTAAGAAAAGTTTCAGGTTAAGAACGGACCTCTGGAACGAATTAAGTACTTAACCAGAGGTACCACTGTATTATTATTTATTTATACCCCGCCCATCTGGCTGGGCTTCTCCAGCCACTCTGGGCGGCTTCCAACACAATATTAAAATACAATAATCTATTAAACATTAAAAGCTTCCCTAAACAGGGCTGCCTTCAGATGTCCTCTAAAAGTCCGAAAAGCGTTCGAAAACCGGAACACTTACTTCCAGGTTTCCAACGTTGGTCTGTCATAGTCAAAACAAAATAAAAATTAAAAAAATTCCTTCCAGTAGCACCTTAGAGACCAACTAAGTTTGTTCTTGGTATGAGCTTTCGTGTGCATGCACACTTCTTCCGATACGAATCTGAAGAAATATCTGAAGAAGTATCTGAAGATACGTATCTGAAGAAGTGTGCATGCACACGAAAGCTCATACCAAGAACAAACTTACTTGGTCTCTAAGGTGCTACTGGAAGGAATTTTTTATTGTTTATTTTGTTTCACCTGCATAAATGCTCATGCCGCTCAGATATTGGGGGTGGTTTGCAACGATATTCTTGGATATGGTACTCCTAAGGACTTCTGTGTGCAGTGGGGCCCTTCTTTATTACTGTACAGCCCCCCCTTACAGTCCTCAGGCATTTTCAGGAGGAAAAACGCAAGTCATTTAAAGAGTCCAGTTCATAAAGGAGCTTAATAGCCAGATCTCCAAGGGAGAGGCACTGTGTTAGCATCTTTGGTGGATACACCAGGCTGGTTTAATTGTTATGCAAATTACACTTGCTAGGCCATCAACTTTCTCTTAATGGGCCATTCATCACCGCAAAGTTTTCTTTGAAGGAAGCAGCTGCTCTCTCCCTCAGAGGTCCCCCAAAACATCTTAGGTTTCAAAAAGCAGCGGAATTGCCCTGGAGTAAAACAAAAATAAATAAATAGGAGAAATCTCAAACTCATTCCACACCCCCTATGCATGGAGGGAAGGTAACTAACCATTCAATAGAGTAAAGGTTGCTAACAGTCGCATTCACAAGTCAGTTAGTCCAAACTACCTTGGCAAACCTGTAGCCATGATGGCCTTTGGGGAATGCTGGAGACCCACATTGGGGAATCATAGAATCCTAGAGTTGGAAGAGACCCCAAGGGCCATCCAGTCCAACCCCCTGCCAAGCAGGAAACACCGTTAAAGCATTCCTGACAGGTGGCTGTCAAGCCTCTGCTTGTTGTTGTTGTTCAGTCGTTCAGTCGTGTCCGACTCTTCGTGACCCCATGGACCAAGGCACGCCAGGCACACCTATCCTCCACTGCCTCTCGCAGTTTGGCCAAACTCATGCTAGTAGCTTCGAGAACACTGTCCAACCATCTCGTCCTCTGTCGTCCCCTTCTCCTTGTGCCCTCCATCTTTCCCAACATCAGGGTCTTTTCTAGGGAGTCTTCTCTTCTCATGAGGTGGCCAAAGTACTGGAGTCTCAACTTCAGGATCTGTCCTTCTAGTGAGCACTCAGGGCTGATTTCTTTAAGAATGGATAGGTTTGATCTTCTTGCAGTCCATGGGACTCTCAAGAGTCTCCTCCAGCACCATAATTCAAAAGCATCAATTCTTCGGCGATCAGCCTTCTTTATGGTCCAGCTCTCACTTCCGTACATTACTACTGGGAAAACCATAGCTTTAACTATACGGACCTTTGTTGGCAAGGTGATGTCTTTGCTTTTTAAGATGCTGTCTAGGTTTGTCATTGCTTTTCTCCCAAGAAGCAGGCGTCTTCTAATTTCGTGACTGCTGTCACCATCTACAGTGATCATGGAACCCAAGAAAGTGAAATCTCTCACTGCCTCCATTTCTTCCCCTTCTATTTGCCAGGAGGTGATGGGACCAGTGGCCATGATCTTAGTTTTTTTGATGTTGAGCTTCAGACCATATTTTGCGCTCTCCTCTTTCACCCTCATTAAAAGGTTCTTTAATTCCTCCTCACTTTCTGCCATCAAGGTTGTATCATCAGCATATCTGAGGTTGTTGATATTTCTTCCGGCAATCTTAATTCCAGTTTGGGATTCATCCAGTCCAGCCTTTCGCATGATGAATTCTGCATATAAGTTAAATAAGCAGGGAGACAATATACAGCCTTGTCGTACTCCTTTCCCAATTTTGAACCAATCAGTTATTCCATATCCAGTTCTAACTGTAGCTTCTTGTCCCACATAGAGATTTCTCAGGAGACAGATGAGGTGATCAGGCACTCCCATTTCTTTAAGAACTTGCCATAGTTTGCTGTGGTCAACACAGTCAAAAGCTTTTGCGTAGTCAATGAAGCAGAAGTAAATGTTTTTCTGGAACTCTCTAGCTTTCTCCATAATCCAGCGCATGTTTGCAATTTGGTCTCTGGTTCCTCTGCCCCTTCGAAATCCAGCTTGCACTTCTGGGAGTTCTCGGTCCACATATTGCTTAAGCCTGCCTTGTAGAATTTTAAGCATAACCTTGCTAGCGTGTGAAATGAGCGCAATTGTGCGGTAGTTGGAGCATTCTTTGGCACTGCCCTTCTTTGGGATTGGGATGTAGACTGATCTTCTCCAATCCTCTGGCCACTGCTGAGTTTTCCAAACTTGCTGGCATATTGAGTGTAGCACCTTAACAGCATCATCTTTTAGAATTTTAAATAGTTCTGCTGGAATATCATCACCTCCACTAGCCTTGTTGTTAGCAAGGCTTTCTAAGGCCCATTTGACTTCACTCTCTAGGATGTCTGGCTCAAGGTCAGCAACCACACTACCTGGGGTGTACGAGACCTCCATATCTTTCCGGTATAATTCCTCTGTGTATTCTTGCCACCTCTTCTTGATGTCTTCTGCTTCTGTTAGGTCCTTTCCACTTTTATCCTTAATTGTGGTAATCTTTGTACGAAATGTTCCTTTCATATCTCCAATTTTCTTGAACAGATCTCTGGTTTTTCCCATTCTGTTGTTTTCCTCTATTTCTTTGCATTGCTCGTTTAAAAAGACCCTCTTGTCTCTCCTTGCTATTTTTTGGAAATCTGCATTCAATTTCCTGTATCTTTCACTATTTCCCTCGCATTTTGCTTGCCTTCTCTCCCCCGCTATTTGTAAGGCCTCATTTGACAGCCACTTTGCTTTCTTGCATTTCTTTTTTCATTGGGATGGTTTTCGTTGCTGCCTCTTGTATAATGTTACGAGCCTCCATCCACAGTTCTTCAGGCATTCTATCCACCAAATCTAAATCCTTAAGCCTCTGCTTAAAGACCTCAAAGAAGGAGACTCCACCACACTCCTGGGCAGCAAATTCCACTGTCGAACAGCTCTTACTGTCAGGAAGTTCTTCCTATGTTGAGGTGGAATCTTCTTTCTTGTAGTTTGAATCCATTGCTCCGTGTCCGCTTCTCTGGAGCAGCAGAAAACAACCTTCTCCCTCCTCTATATGACATCCTTTTATATATTTGAACATGGCTATCATATCACCTCTTTCATCATGTTAGATGAGGGGTCAGCAAACTTTTCAGCAGGGGGCCGGTCGGACTGTCCCTCAGACCTTGTGGGGAGCAGGACTAATATATATTTGGTGGGGGGATGAACAAATTTCTATGCCCCACAAATAACCCAGAGATGCATTTGAAATAAAAGGACACATTCTACTCATGTAAAAAACATAGAGGCTTCTACAGGACGTGTTGTTAGTGTGTAAAAACAGGCCAGATCCACGGGTCCCCAGGCATGCGCCTCCAAATGGTGGAGACATCAGCTGCGATCCTGACATGACAGCAGGTGCAAAATGTGCCTGGCGAATTTCAGACGCTGCCAAGCAA
This sequence comes from Darevskia nairensis, assembly GCA_034642065.1. Taxonomy (NCBI): domain Eukaryota; kingdom Metazoa; phylum Chordata; class Lepidosauria; order Squamata; family Lacertidae; genus Darevskia; species Darevskia nairensis. The sequence goes on along the minus strand of JAWWNI010000067.1, from coordinate 38,510 downwards.
GGATTCGAACCCTGGTCTCCCACTCTAACCGCTGCACAACGCTGTCTCTTTTTTATCTTGCCCTACCCCTCCACCAAGGACCTGGGGTGAGAGCAACCGGGGCACAGGAGAGGGGTTCAGCAGGATGATGCAGCTGAAGTAACACTGAAACAATAATTGAGCAACTATCCGAAATATTAATTACCCTGCTAAAATCGGGGGGGGGGGGGGGGAGAGAACCACCCCGCGTTTAATGCCTAATAAAAGTGTATGCCTCATAAGAAATTAACCGCCATAAGGAATGTACAAGCACACTTCGCTGAACCGTTCCAGAGGCGGTCTTTAAACACGAGATTGATGTGCAGGAGGCGTCACGGATAATAGCAAAAGAGCCATCATAAAAGCTTAGCCTGTGCCCTAACTCGCTTTTTAAGCCAATACTGCCTTGCAAGCCATCAACACAAATGTACATACCCAATTCGAATGGGAATTGCTTCTGTCCGCTGCGTAAGCTTGCAATGGCTTCTTCAATCCAAGGAGATGGACCGAAAACTCCCCCCCCCCACCCTGCTAGCTCCAAGTCAGTCTCAAACACGACCGCTTTGTAGAAGTGCAGAAGGCATGCTTTGGAAACAGCTACTCTGGAATCAAGGCAAGGCACAATTTAGTAAGATAAGGCTGAACTCCTAAGCGAGGGGTAAGCAACCTAAGGCCCGTGGGCCAGATGCGGCCCAATCGCCTTCTCAATCCGGCCCACGGACGGTCCGGGAATCAGTGTGTTTTTAAATGAGTAGAATGTGTCCATTTATTAAAAATGCTTCTCTGGGTTATTTGTGGGGCATAGGAATTCGTTCATTCCCCCAAATGAATTCCATGGGACTCACTTCTGGGCAAACAGGCTCAATATTGTGCTGTAGGGGTGTTTCCAAACACTTAAACCAATTTTGCCTGAACATCAACGTGTACATAATGTCTCACATTAGCAAGAAGTAAAGCTTTGTTGTGCTTCTGCAGATTGTCTCCAGTTGACTTTGCTTCATCGGAAATGCAAGCAGAAGAGGAGGATGCAGACAAAATCCTGAGGCTCCCCGTGGCCTGTTTGTGTAACGTTAAACCACGGTTTAGCGTTACAAGCAACACTAAACCATGGTTTAGAATTACAAGCCATCCAGGCTCAAGAATATCCTCCAAGCAACTGGTCAGACCTTTTGACACTCTCTCTTCCCCCAGGGCCTTTAAAACCAGTCATCTAACATGGCTATATGGGGGGCCTCTTTGTCAGTAATTTTTACTTGCCGTTCTTGTGGAGTCATCCGCCAGATTGTTTTAACAATATTCACACATGACATGGGGAGCATGAGGAAGTTTTCACTAAGGAATCCTACTTCAACATGCTTTTTTATCAAACAGCCAAATAAAAAAGCTCCATCCCAGATAGAAGCCTTGAAAAACCTGTCCCACCCCCCCCCCCGCAATCCAGTTGCACCCTCCTCTCCGTTCCAAAACAGAGCCAATCCAGAAAACGCTGCTTTGCAAAATCTGCCCGTTTAGATATGTAATAAAGGAGCAAGTGGAGGGAGGGGAAGAATCCACCTTGGTCCCTCTTCTCGCAGGTACAATTAAGTCCATTTGAGGATGCAAAAGGGTACACTAATCTGTGTTGATCCATATTGAGTATTACATCAGTGTTCAAAATTTCCCATGTGGCAGGCGTGTTGTGCAACTGGCGCGGGTCCAATTACGACCAAGTGAAAATGTCTCGTTTGGCGACTGACATTTCAACATCTGGCTCAGGGGTCAGCAAACTTACTGCGCCTCGGGCCGGTGTCTGCAGCGCCATACGAGTGCGCACACGCTATTTCCGGCGCACATCCGGGTCGGAGGAGCACTGGAAATAGCTTGTGCGCATGTGCACGGGCCTCCTCCTCCCTGAACAGATTGACATATATTTTAATATTTTGTTGGAAGCTGCCCAGTGTGGCTGGGGAAACCCAGCCAGATGGGCGGGATATAAATATATTATTATTATTATTATTATTATTATTATTATTATTATTATTATTGCAAAGGGGAAGCTGATTTATTAGCAGCCCATTTGCGCTGACAACTTGCAAAAGAAGCAATCTGATCTCCCCCCCAAGGTTTCTTAAAAGTTGAACATTATATCAAAGGGGCTACTTGACTCACACGGCGCAAATCTGTTGCTTTCAATGGGTCTTCTTGGCATCCAGGAGCGGCTTAGAGCCGCATCCTTTGACAAAACAAGGCAACAGAAGCGCAGGGGGAATTCTCCAGCGCCTGCTCCAAAGCACACAAGACATGTTTCTCGACCGCAGATGCCACATTTCCACTTGGAACCGAAGACAGGAAGCTGCTCCTCCACATGTGTGCAGCTGTAAGCCAGACAGGGATTGGCTCTGTGAGCGGATTTCGGGATACAGCATCCTTTGGGCTCCACAAACACAAGAACACACAGACACTGCTGGCTCAGAGGCCAAGAGACCCAGGCAGCTCCAAAAGGAGATTAGCGCGCGCGCACACACACACACACACACAGGGTGGTTTGATGTGGTGATGCGCATCTGGAGAGGTCCGTCCCGGAACAAACAGAGACGGCTAGAAACAGCAACCCAGTTCCGAAAAATCATTTAACCGCTACCGAAAAGCTCTCTCTCTCTCTAAAGAATATTCCAGGCTTGGCTGCCTCCAATTCCTGCAGTTTCCAACAACTGTGTGCAGAAGAACATTACAACAGCTCCACCACTGAATTGAACCAACTTATGATTCCACTTCCAGGCTGGGCACCCCCCCCCCCAAGCCAGATGATACCGGGAAGCTTAAAAGGGCACAGGGGCACCTTGCCCCTAACACCCAGACTGTCTGGCCACAGTGGTGCATGCTCTGGTTATCTCCCGCTTGGACTACTGCAATGCGCTCTAGGTGGGGCTACCTTTGAAGGTGACCCGGAAACTGCAACTAATCCAGAATGTGGCAGCCAGACTGGTGACTGGGAGCGGCCACCGAGACCACATAACACCGGTCTTGAAAGACCTACATTGGCTCCCAGTACGTTTCCGAGCACAATTCAAGCCTTTAAAGCCCTAAACGGCCTCGGTCCAGTATACCTGAAGGAGCGTCTCCACCCCCACCGTTCAGCCTGGACACTGAGATCGCCGAGGGCCTTCTGGCGGTTCCCTCACTGCGAGAAGCAAAGCTACAGGGAACCAGGCAGAGGGCCTTCTCGGTGGTGGCGCCCGCCCCGTGGAACGCCCTCCCAGCAGAGGTCAAAGAGATAAACAACTACATGACATTTAGAAAATACCTGAAGGCAGCCCTGTTTAGGGAAGTTTTTAACCTGTGATATTTTAATGTATTTTAATATCTGTTGAAGGCCGCCCAGAGTGGCCGGGGTACAAATAATAAATTATTATTATTATTATTATTATTATTATTATTATTATTTACAGAAACACTGCATTGAAATGTGGCAATTGTTTCCTAGGTGTCGCGGCTCAGCCCTAAGATTCTGCATGGGCAAAATCGAAATTCTGTCTTTAAAAATCTACGGTTGGAATAAACCTATTCAAAATAAACAATTGCATATATTTTGCAAACCCCCTGCCTGCCCGCCAACGCTTTTGGTTGCAGAGTTTTCGGTTCCAACTCCCCTTTCTTGCACCCAAATGAAATGAGAGCTATGACTGTGCTAACAGGCGCACAGCTTAATCGAGCAGCGCTGGATAGGCACCCTCAAGGACTGGGCTAGGGAACAAATGCACTTCAGATTCCTTGAAGGCAGGATCTGCAGAAGACTTGAGAAAGTATTTCACATTCCTGGGCGCGTACGTCACTTTCAAGGTGGCCGGTCACATTTTCCCACCCTGCTCTAGGGCATCTTTTCCCGTGCTCCAAAGGTTTTCAGACTACAACTCCCATAAGGCCCTGCAAGCGCTGGCTGGAGATGATGGGAGTTGTGGTTCCAAACATCTGGAAGGTGCCAGGTTAGGAAAGGCTGCTCTAGACCTTCCCTTAACTCTATAAATAATAGTCAAAACAAGGATAAGAGCTGCTGTCAGGCAAAAAAATAACAATACACCGTCTTCTGTCTAAAAACACAGCGTAAAACATGAACAGAACTTCCTCCTCACTTGCTCCCTCTTCCAAAACAGTTTTTAAACGTTCAGTGCATGCACATGAAAGCTCATACCAAGAACAAACTTAGTTGGTCTCTAAGGTGCTACTGGAAGGAATTTTTTTATTTGGATTTTTTAGAACAGCTCAGCCATGGCAGAGTGCAAAATGCACTTGCAGGGTGCGCCTCTAAGAACATGGGCATGATCCAAGCATAGTTAGGCTCTTTTATGTCCCACTGATACAGCAGGAAATATTTAAGTACTGTAGATGCTTACCGTATTTTTCGCACCATAAGACGCACCTGACCATAAGACGCACCTAGTTTTTAGAGGAGAAAAGGGGGGAAGCCCCATTTTTGGGGGGATCAGCTCACAGTTGTGCAGCTTCTTTTGCAAAGGGGAAAAGCCCCGGTTTTTTGGAGGATCAGCTCAAAGTTGTGCCGCTTCTTTTCAAAGGGGAAAAGCCCATTTTTTGAGGATCAGCTCAAAGTTATTGAGCTTACTTTGCAAAGGGGAAAAAATCCTGTTTTTATGGGGTTCAACTCACAGTTCTGCAGCTTCTTTAGGAAAGGAAAGGGAGCCGTTTCTACAGTTTCCAGACAGATAATCTAATCAGCCAGCCTCCGTCTGCAGAACATTCAACAATGGAGGCCTGGGCAAGGGGGCGGGGCCGGAAACGGAGCCAGAGATCGACCACACATTCACTCCATAAGACACACAGACATTTTCCCTTACTTTTTAGGAGGAAAAAAGTGAGTCTTATGGAGCAAAAAATACAGTAAGTACTGTAGATGCTTAGCTCTCCATCAAAGTCTTTGACATCTGAAGGGAGGGCGTTCCACAGCATGGGGGCCACTACCGAGAAGGCCCTCTGCCTGGTTCCCTGTAACTTGGCTGGAATACGTCGTGGGTTTGTTTTAACAGACCTGTAGCAGACACAGACGCATCTTAGAAGGAGGGGGAATGGAAGATGATTGAAACTTTGCTACTTGAGCTTCTGTTGTGTAGCTGTAGAAAACAGAAGAGGAAATTGTGATTAGGAAAAAGGTGTGTTAGAAACAGCTCTGGTTTTGCACTGGTGGTTATGTGGTGAAAGTAGTTCCTCGGAGAATGGGCCTTGCTGTTCTCTCTTACCCTGGGCACGCACAAAAACAAATGCACACACACACACATCCTGATAACATTGTTTTAACCGCAAGAATGGAGTGCCCAAGTGGTTTGTGAGATCATCAAAACACAAGAGCGCAGAAGCCACAACGAGCCTTTGGCAACGGCGAGAGCTCAGCGCTGCAAATTAGAAGATTGCATGAGTGACTTTTGGTTTTCAAAACAAAATAAAAAATAAAAAAATTCCTTCCAGTAGCACCTTAGAGACCAACTAAGTTTGTTCTTGGTATGAGCTTTCGTGTGCATGCAAAAAATTCCTTCCAGTAGCACCTTAGAGACCAACTAAGTTTGTTCTTGGTATGAGCTTTCGTGTGCATGCAAAAAATTCCTTCCAGTAGCACCTTAGAGACCAACTAAGTTTGTTCTTGGTATGAGCTTTCATGTGCATGCACACTTCTTCAGATACCGGTACTTGGTTTTTAATGTCAAAACCGTAAAGTAAGGGAATACAAGGAATAAAGTCCAGCTCAGCTTTGGCTTGCAAAACTGGTCTTTGCATTGTTATCGCTGCTACTACCACTGCTGCTATTGCTGCAAATATCACACCTGTCCTTCCTTAAGGACCCCAGGATGGCAATGTCACCAATATGGTGGCCTGGGAGTAAGGCATCCTCTAAGACAGGCTTCCTCAAATTCAGCCCTCCAGAGGTTTTTGGCCTACAACTCCCATGATCCCTAGCTAGCAGGACCAGTGGTCAGGGATGATGGGAATTGTAGTCTCAAAACATCTGAGGAAGCCTGCCCTAAGATAAATCTGGCACAGGTGTGCCTCGTACCTGTCATATGCTGAAGCCTCTTCACCGTGTGACTCCTGACACACACACACACACACACACACAGGACCTCCTCTAATCTTCTGTTTGCAAATGGTTCTAGTTAATTTTAATGTTTGCACTTTTACATCGCTGCAACCAGTCCTGGGGCGCGATTGTGAAACGCAGGTTAGAAACCCAAGCAGCGGTTAACAATATCATCTGCATCTTTCTAAATCCCTTAAAAGAAAGCTTCTGCCAACCTAGCAGTTTGAAAGCACACCAGTGCAAGCAGATAAATAGGTACCTGCTTCCTTTACAGCAGCCTTCTGCAACCTGGTGCCCACCACGCTGGCTGGGGGCTGATGGGAGTGGTGGTCCAAATTTCCAGGAGGTCACCAGGTTGGGTCAGGCAAGCGGATAGCCACCCCACCCCCACCCCCCATTTTGAAGAAAAAGTGCACACTGCAGCAATCTACAATCCAAGTTCAGGAGCACTCTGTGTGCTCCTTCCACAAATCTACAAATGATATAGAGTTAAAGGTAAAGGGACCCCTGACCATTAGGTCCAGTCGTGACCAACTCTGGGGTTGCGGCGCTCATCTCGCATTATTGGCCGAGGGAGCCGGCATACAGCTTCCAGGTCATGTGGCCAGCAGGACTAAGCCGCTTCTGGCAAACCAGAGCAGTGCACGGAAACGCCGTTTACCTTCCCGCCAGAGCGGTACCTATTTATCTACTTGCACTTTGACGTGCTTTCGAACTGCTAGGTTGGCAGGAGCAGGGACTGAGCAATGGGAGCTCACCACGTTGCGGGGATTCAAACCGCCGACCTTCTGATCGGCAAGCCCTAGGCTCTGTGGTTTAACCCACAGCGCCACCTGCGCTGTGTTAAACAACTATATAAGAGTTAAACAACTATATACAGTGGTCCCTCGACTTACGAAGTACTCGACATCCGTATTTTTCGACTTACGAGTGAAAAAAGTGGCCGCACGCCTACGAATTTTTCGACATCCGAATGGAAATTGTTGCCGGTTTAGATGCGGTTTCCTCGACTTACGAATTTTAGATGCGGGTTTTTTTGACTTACGAATTTTTCCAAATATTTTTCTCCCAATGCATTCCTATGGGAAATCGACTTACGAACTTTTTCGACCTACGAATGTCCATTCGGAACGGATTAAATTCGTAAGTCGAGGAACCACTGTAATTTTTCATAGACATCTGAAGGCAGCCCCCCATGTCTGGAAGCTTTTGTTGTTGCTTTCCCTCTATTTTTGGTTCCAGAGCCTTTGACATATTTTATCCTTGCAGCAAAAATGGCCAGGATCTTCTGGGTGTGTGTGGTGGGAATGAGGGCTAATGGAAGTTGGAATTCTCAGAAATCCCTTGCTCACTGCACGCCACAGAAACAGATCTCTTTCGAGAATTGACAGTGTCCTAACCAGCAAAGTGCATTTCTGGTTAATCATCTGTGTTTTCCCTTCACGGCCTGCCTTCAAGCGGGGCTTGCTTAGCCCTGATCGCAATGACCCCTGTGAAAAACGGCCTCCCTATGTGCCACTGTGCGGTGGTGCTCTAATTATTTCCCACAGTTGCGCTGTCTCATCTGCGAAGTGGACACAAATCCCGCAAACGGCGCAGCTGCGAAAGACGAGCCTTCTCCTTGCCGGCGACGTTCTGTCTGAAGCCGAGCATAAACCCTCGTGGAAGCAAGACAGGAGACCCTGCTAAGTTGCCAGCAAGCTATAAAAACTCTCCTGTATCCAGAGGCACAACTCTTTCCAGGAGGGAAGGCCCCCCAAAATAATGGCATTCTCCTAATGGAGCAGTTGTAAACTTTAAACATTAGAAGGCAGAGGAGAGGGACATACGAGGTGCATTCCCTAAAGCTTTGCCACTTTTTGTGTGTGCAAATAATTCAGACTTGTGCAGCAATTCTCAAATGCAGTGGCACCTTGGTTTACAAACAGTCTGGTTTGCATACGCTTTGGATTGCAAACACGTCAAATCCGGAAGTGCGTGTCCTGGCTTGCAAACTTTTTTCCAGGGTGGATTTTATTTAAATCACGATTTAAATCACTAGCAGGGTGGATAAAAACCAACTATTTAAAAAAAAAAAATCCGATTTAAATTTAAAAAATCTGATTTTTTAAATTTACCGTATTTTTCACTCCATAAGACGCACTTTTTCCCTCCTAAAAAGTAAGGGGAAATCTCCGGGCGTCTTATGGTGCGAAGGCTCTGCCCCCCCCCCCCGCCAGCGTGCTCCGCTCGCCAGTGTGCTCCGCTCGGAAGGATGCTGCTAGTTGCTCCCCGCCAACCCCGTTCGCCAAAGCAGGCTTGTTTGCGATCGGGGTTGGCGGGGACGAACCAGCAGCATCCCTCCGCCGCCTCTCCCAGCCTTTTAGAGGAGGAAAATCAGAAAAATATTTTTCTTCTTCTTTTCCTCCTCTAAAAACAAGGCGCGCCCTATGGTCCGGTGAGCCCTATGGAGCAAAAAATATGGTAAATCTGATTTTTTTGATTTTTTTAAAAAAAATCATTGATTTTTATCCACCCTGCTAGTGATTTACCGGTAAATCAGTTTGATTTAAATCAAATCCACCCTGCTTTTTTGGGATTACAACCCATTTTTGGGGGAGGCCCCATTGGCGAAAGCGCACCTTGGGTTAAAACCTGTTTTGGTTTACAGCCGGACCTCTGGAACGGATTATGCTTGTAAACCAAGGTACCACTCTGAATCCTATTTGAAACAGAAATGGCCGGCTTGCAACATCTCACAAGTGTGCATACAATTCAGGGCGTTATTTCCAGTAGCAATAAAAGCGTAGGGTCTGAGGATTGGAACATGGGAAGCTGCCTTATACTGAAGCAGACTATTGTTCCATGTAGCTCAGTACTGTCTACACTGGCTGGCAGCTGCTCTCTGGGATTTCAGGCAGGAGTCTCCCTCAGCCTTCTGCTTGCAACGGAGATGCGCTGCCACTGAGCTGCAAGCTCTTCCCCTAAACAATATTAAATATTTTCATATTCAATATTTAGCCGGAGGAATTAAGATTGTGCCAGAAGTATGTAACGTGCCAGTTTGCAAACCGGGCCAAAAATTCTCAGGGAGACACAGCCAGCGGAAGCCAGAACAAAACAAGCATCATCCTTGGAGATCAAATTGCCCGACTCGGATTCAAATCCCTCCTTCGTCACGGGGGCATAAAATGGCTAGGGGGACACAGAGCCGGAACGGCAGCCCTTGCAAATGGAAAGATGTCTTCGCCTACCTCTCTCTCAGCTCCGACTCCCAAGCTGTGCAAAAGAAGCAATCGCTTATGTCACAGAGGTGCAGTGAATTGTACATAAAGGTAAAGGGACCCCTGACCATTAGGTCCAGTTGCGGACCACTCTGGGGTTGTGGCGCTCATCTCGCTTTACTGGCCGAGGGAGCCGGTGTTTGTCCACAGACAGCTTCCGGGTCATGTGGCCAGCATGACTAAGCCGCTTCTGGCGAACCAGAGCAGCACACAGAAACGCAGTTTACCTTCCCGCCGGATCGGTACCTATTTATCTACTTGCACTTTGACATGCTTTCGAACTGCCAGGTTGGCAGGAGCTGGGACCGAGCAACAGGAGCTCACCCCGTCGCGGGGATTCGAACCGCCAGCCTTCTGATCGGCAAGCCCTAGGCTCTGTGGTTTAACCCACAGCGCCACCCGCGTCCCTTTGGCTGGTGGCCGAGCTGCGCCCCAATCTGGACAGGGATAGCCTAACTTCTCTGCTCTGCTCACCTTGAGGTTAGATTACTGCAATGCGTTCTATCTGGGGCTGCCCCTGGAGTCGGTTCGGAAACTTCAGCTGCCGCAGAATTTGGCAGCCAGGTTGCTCATCAAGACAAGACAGTTTTAACATGACACCTGACTGCACTGGCCGCCAATTCATTTTCGGGCCCAATTCAAAGTGTTGGTTTGGAGCTATAAAGCCCTAAGTGGCTCAGGAACGCGATACCTCTGGGACTGTCTTGCTCCATATAAACCATCCCAACTCTGCAATTTATCATCTGAGGCCCTTCTTTGTGTGCTTCTTCCATGAGAGGTCGGGAGGGTGGCAACACAAGAACGGGGCCTTTTCTGCAGTGGCTCCCCACTCGCAGAATGCTCTCTCTAGGGAGGCTCGCCCTGCACCTTCATTAGACACCTTTAGGCGCCAGGCAAAAATATTCCTCTTCAACCAAGCCTTTGGCCGATTAACATCGTATACCCCTTTTAAATGTGTTTGTGGGAGGGTGAGCTATTGGTTTGTTGTTGTTGTTGCTTTTGTGTTTTCCTATTGCATTTTTATGTTGTGAAACCCCCCCCCCCGAGATCTGCAGATGAAGGGTGGCATACAAATTTAATAAATGCCACTACAGTGGATGCTCGGATTGCAAACGTGATCCGTGCAGGAGGCACGTTCGCAACCCGTAGCACTGCGTCTGTGCATGCACGGGTCGCGATTTGGCACTTCTGCGCATGCGCAAAGCACAATTTAGCGCTTCTGCACATGCGCTGAAACCCAGAAGTAACCCATTCCGGTACTTCCGGGTTCAGCGCAGTGCGCAACCCGAAAACGCGCAACCTGAAGCGGCCGCAACCCGAGGTATGACTGTACAACTACTCATAAGGCACATTAAGAGTTGGTTCTTCTGCTGCTGGATGAGCGAGCAACGGCGTTTGGAAGCACAGGAAGAGGCCTGCAGGATCAGGACCCGAACCCACTCAGCAAAGGCACCCTGTGTCCCACCGGGACCAACCAGATCCCTCTGGGAAGCGTACGAGAAGGGCGTTGCGACCGAGAGGGCTCTCCCGCCTCCCTCCCCTGGCAAAAATCCTTGAAGGCGTTGTTGTGAGTGGCATCCGAAAACAAAAGCCACACACCCAGGGAGGCACATGACGAACCTAAAAAGTGACGGGAGCTGAATTCCCACGCTGCTTTCCCCCCCCCCCCTTCCAGTGTTGGATGCAACAGGTACGGGCAAATTTACTCTGCCGGCATCACCCGAGCCCCTTGCAAGTAAGAGGCGAGCAAAACTTCATTTCTGCGGCCGAGAGAGCGGAGGGGCCGCCAAGAAACATATCTGCAGTCGAGGCCTAAATGCTTGCATGCCCTGAAGAACACAGGAAAAACTGGAACTGTTTACTTTGCAGGAACTAGAGGGCAAATTCCATTCAGGAAAAAAGGGGGGGGGAGAGTTGCATCATCTGTTTTACAACTCAGAAAGGGAGGGGCGTGGAGTATATTTACCGTGATCATAAACAGTGGCTGAGAAGACATTTTATTGTTCAGGGTTCCCTGCAGCATGCAAGGCAAGCCTGTGTACATAAAACCTCCTCCCCTTTAAGTGCTTGGAAGGAGAAAGGATCTCTCCCCCCCCCAAAAAAAACAACCACCGCGAGTGGTGCCTTGTTATTTCGCTCTCCTTTCATTTGGCAACGACAACTGCAATTCGGCAAACGGAATAACAAGGCACCGAAGGCACGTACGCAAGAGCTTATGGGAAAAGTAAAAGCATGCCCCCAGCTCCCCGAGAAAAAGGAATCGAAGGGGAAAGAAAAGAGAAAGGAGCTTGTTTTACAAGGAGAAATTAATTATACTGACATAGTCCAAGGGTATCGCCTTCGAAAAAGGAAAACATTTCCAAGCCCAAAGGCCTCAGAGGAAGCAAGTGGCTTGGGATTTGTAACGAAATTACTAAACACAAGAAAACAGCCGGCAGAAAAAGCAGCTTATTAAAAGAAGAGAAAAGGATCTGCGAGATACGAGGCTGGTGAGCAAGAGTCGTGCCCTTGGGTCTGCGGGGAGGAAGAGAAATTGCATTATCCTCCACCCCCAGAATGGAGAACGTCTATTTTGAAGGCACCTTATAATAATGGCCCATCTCAGCAATGCTGTACACATGTGTTAAAAAGTGGCATTTTGACAGATTGGCACTTCATGCCAGCCTGCCAGGGGGTTTCCTTAAAGAAAACCAACCCTCTCCGCTGTCAAGGAACCCTTTTCTGCATCAAATAACAGAATCGGTGCTTGTCCTCCGGTCCACAACAGTCGCAAACGCAGACAAGATGAAAGGTTCTGGGACAAGTCCCTGGGCACATGCTGGGGTCAAAGGAAGCATGCGCCAAACATTGTGGGTCTTGTCACTGCCCTGAGTGAACCAGGGTGCGCAAATTAGCTGCGATTCCCTGCACTGATGATTCTTGGGGTCCCTTCTAACAGTCTAAGACCCTACAGCGCCCCCACCATGCCGCCTTCCTCAAAACGCAACGCAACAGAATTCCCCCATTTAATCCGGATTTTACCATTACTGCAAAAAAAGTCCAGTAGGTTTTTTAAAGCATGCATGCAGAAATGGTAAACGTAGAGGAAGCAGCGTGGCGTTTTGATGAGAAAGACATCGTGTCAACACTACGGAAAAACGTACAGGGAGGAGAAGCACGAAGGCCACGATCCAGAGCCACGCGGGAGCACCCTGCTTTCAAGGAACTCCAGAGGTTTCCTGGCCTACAGTTTGGAAACCGCTGCCATGTGCCTGCCCCTGTTGGGGTGGAACGAGACACTGGTGCGCAAGACATTGGTGCGCAACGCACTCCAAGAGCATGGAAGAAGACGAGAAGGAACTTGCTTGCACCCTGGTCACTAGCGGAGGAATCCCTGTCAACAACCGGGTTCCCAGGTCATCTTGCGAATGAAGAGGCAGCGTTTCCTCTAACCCCCAACCTCCATCCAAAGCAGTGGTTCTCAGCATCCCCAGATGTTTTCGGCCTACAACTCCCATCAACCCTAGCTAGCAAGAGTAGTGGTCAGGGATGATGGGAGTTGTAGTCCAACAACATCTGGGGACCCAAGGCTGATCCAAAGCCTTTTCCCAGCTCTTGAAGGACCAGGTGGGATTCTTAGGCCGTGATTTGGGTATCCTATTGGGGGGGGGGGAAACCAATCAACAAGGGACTGTGATTTTGTACGGATGAGTCTGCTTTATCGCGGCAGGATCCGAGAAAGAGGCACATGTTCCCGCGCATAACTCGTCCGTTCTTTGTGAACCAAGGTGCTTCCCATCTGCTTTGGCAAAGTTTGCCCCTGGGACAGGCCCACAGCTGTTGCTCTGCTTTTTCCATCAGTGGAATCTTTTCTTCACCCCCCAGAAAGCCAATATCCCTCAGGAATCTCTCCCTCTCCCCCCATGGCGCAGGGAAACCCAGCCCAACTCAGGAGTATTGTCATTTACGGTTCAAGCAGCGCTAACCAACTGTGCTCTTCAGTCCGAGAAACAACTGGCTTCTCCGCCTTGCTCCCCCCCCGGCATTTTTTTCCTACTTCAACTTTCCTCCAGGTCCTTCTCATTTCTTTGCCCCAAATGTCTCGGCTGCGTTTGCAAGCCATGGTTTACGGAACATGGAAATGGTGCGCTGAGCAAACACTGGCCAGCCGCCTTCCCCTCTCCTCCTAAGCATGCAGCCGGGATGGCTTCTGGGGATATCAGTTCCGCTTTCAAAGAATGCCGGCTGAATCCCACCTTGAATGCTAGTCGGTTAAACAAGCCCGTTTCATAACCCCCTGGTTTGAAGTTGGCACGTTTTAAACTCACCGGAGTTGGCTGTCAGCCAGCATCGGTAGGATACCATATTCTCTGCAAATGGCACTAATCTCAGCAAAAGCCCTTCATGCCAGCCAATTTGGGAGGACGGGAAAAGACCATCATTTCGCTTGCCCTTCCTGTAGCACGTCCGTGCAATGCCAAACCATGGTTTACCGTTACATGCGAATGCAACCATTGCGTTTGCTGCAGATTGCCTGGAGCAGGTCTTGGAAAGGAAGTCATCTCCCGCTTTGACGGCAGAATCCTCCCCTCTCGCATGTCCACATGGTCTCTGGGCTTCACTAGATAAAAACTGCTACTTCCATCACTTAGTCTGGCTTGTCTCACCGTCTCCCAGCACAAACAACTCTTTTTGTGAGTTTGTTTGAAATTCTTCTGTTAGCGCTGAAATTTATCGCAGATGTAAGTCTGGGTCCTTCTAATCAGTGGTGGCCAAACTCGGCCCGCCAGCTGTTTTGGGACTACAACTCCCATCGTCCCCAGCTAACAGGACCAGTGGTCAGGGATGATGGGAACTGTAGTCCCAAAACAGCTGGAGGGCCGAGTTTGGCCATCACTGCAACTCATCTCTCAATTGCAGAAACGGTCAGAGATGCGAGGGCGTCGCAATTCACGATGGAGCCTCAAAGCCATCATGAGCTGTGTAGACCTTAAAACTCTGGCAATGAGTTAAGGGCACCGAAATGAACATCTGCGCCAAATTTCAGCTTTAACCAATGCATTTCAAATGAAATAAACTTTCTCTTCGAGGGGAACCCCATTTCCACACATCTGCTTCGGGGCCTACTGTCTTGGTCAGACGGGGAGCTCAACAGACACCTGGCCCAGTATCTGCCCCCTCGAAACCCCCAAATTGACCCCGGGGCGTCCTGCCTGCTCCCACCCCACCCGCAGAAGGCAGGCTCTGTCTCTCTCTCTCTCTCTCTCACCTTCCCAGGAGGAATCACCTTTAAGATTAGGGAGCCGGGCCTTGCAAGTCTGCTGGAGCCCCTGAGCCATTTCAAAAGAAAAGAAATTAATAAGAGAACAAACAGGGTGGATATTCAGGGATAGATAGGGATGATTCCATCTCCCGGAGCTCCATCTTCCAACGCTTTTCCTGTACTCTGTATTTATCCACTCGTAATCCTTTTCCTTTTTACTGCTGACGGACCATCACCAACCCAGATTATTTCCTATTTGTCTCAGTACCGGCTCAAACTCAGTCCCAGAGCATGCAGCAAGACAAGAGGGCTCTGAGGCATGTGCAGAGTCCATTTCCTCCACCACGGAGCAACTGCAGAGAGCCGGGTTCCCATGCAGACAGGCAGGCCTCCATCCCATCGCCAACTTAGCGCCGTCCGCAGATCCTACTTGCAGGGGGCGCAAGGAAACCCATTTCTCAGTGGGCACAATTCAGCTCCGGGACCTATTTCATTCTATTAATTATCAGATGACTGCAAGGGGGAATTAGCCTGAGACAAGAACGCTCCAAGTTTTGCTCACCAACTCATTCCTGGGATGGGGGATCCTGCCCCCAACATTCTCCCTCTCTGTCCCGCAGCCATCTTTCCCCCCACCCTACTGGAAAGGAGACACCCACACCTATGTACATCTCAGAGGAAGATCCTCTTTCTCTCCCCAAACGCCTAAGTCTTCCCTCCACATCTTAAACCAGGGGTCCCCAAACTAAGGTCCGCGGGCCGGATAAGGCCCCAGGGACTTGTTTATCTGACCCCCGGCAACCTCCGCCACCCGCTCTTACCGGCGCACCACAGCGCAGCTGCCCACTTCCGGGTCAGAGGAGCACCGGAAATAGCTTGTGCGCATGCGCAAGCGTTATTTCCGGTGCACATCCGGGTTGGAGGCCCGTGCACATGCGTACAAGCTATTTTTGGTGCTCCTCCGACCGGGAAGTGCGCGGGAAATAGCACGTGCGCACGCGTATGGGCGAGCGCTCCCCTGCCCGCCGCGCAATCGGCGCTGGAGACACCGGCCTGAGGCGTGGTCAGTTTGCTGACCCCTGCCTTAAACCACATATGGGGTTCCTCCTTCCCAAGGCAGAACCCCCCACTCGACTCTCATCCGTCCCCCCAGTTTTCCAAGATGCCCCCAACATCTTTCCTTTAGAGTAGGTGTGGGTTCTCCATGCTAAAATACACAGAAACGCAGAAATAGTTTGGGGTTCCCCTTCAGAAGGGGCACCTCAAGACCTGCCAAACCCACTCCCACCCCTTGACCACGGCTCGCAAACCCACCCTCCCTCCTATCCCAAGACCCCCCAAATCCCGCTTTTAAAAATCCCCTTTCTTGATTTGCCATTGTTTACATCCTGCCTTTCAGGATACAAATTATTCCAAGGTTGCTTACCATTACTTTAGGTGGGGGAAACCGCAAGGAAGGCCTGTCTGGCCACTTACACGTATGTGATTCCCCCCCACCCCCAAGTTGGGGGGTGCCCTTCCGTTCCCCCGCCCCCATTCCCAAGACCCGTAAAACCCAAGTGCGGCTCCACCTGACCGTAGGCATGGGTTTTCACTCCCCCAGAGGGGTTTCCCCAACAGGCAAACACCCTTTTCTTAACACCCAAACCCACGTGCGAAAGTTTCCTTCCTCTTGTCCCTCGCCCCCTTCACAAGACCAATTCAAACCACATGCAATCGCTCCTTGCCAAACACGCATACAGAGGCTGAATTATATTTTAATGTAGATTTCTTTTCTTTTTCTAATGCTTCTCCTTCGTCGGCCACCTTGGGCAGACTTGGTCCAGCAAGGCAGCCTGGAAATATCTTGTAAAATAAAAATACTCACACCCACCCGCAAGATGACTCTCATGCTGGGCTTCCCTTTCTGAAGACCTGTCAGACTGACACATGCAAACTTGTAATAATAATAATAATTGTATTATTATGTACTCTCAACGTGGGGCTCGGCTTCCTTCTCCCCCCCCCCCAACCAAAGGTAGTCAGGAGTCTTCCCACACACTGTGGGTTTCCCCTCCAGGTGGGGTGGGCTTTCAAAGGACACATTAACCCTGCCCCCTCAAAATGGGGTCCTCCAATTCTCCTCCCCAAAACCGATTTATTAATACACAATACATAAGACCCATTAGCCCACACACGGGTTTTCCCTGCCAACAGACACAAGGGACGCCTGTGGGTCTCCCCCTCGGGACTGGCAGCCCCTTTGCGCATAAGCGTCACCCTCCCACCCTCAGGGGGCTCTCCTTCCTTCACCCTCCCACAACCTCTCTTCCCAGGACCCGTTCATGCGCATGTGCGGTTTCCCCTGCATATGGTGTTTATGTTGGGGGTGTTAACCCTCGTGGGTTAACATCCTACCACCACAGATTCTCAACACACCCTCACCCCGATGGCCCAGTCTACATGCAGGTCTTCCATGCCCCCATCCCCACAACCCAGCCTATACACGTGTCTGCCTGCACACACCCATCCCCACAACCCAGCTTATACACCTCTCCCTAACCCCCTTCCCCATGAACCAGCGTATGCACGTGCTTCCCCAACTCAGATCCCCACGACCCAGCCTGCACCCGCGTCTCCTTAAGCCCCATCCTCACGACCCAACTTGCCCGCGTGTCTCCCTAACCCCCTTCCACGCCCAGCTTGCACGCCCGTCCTCCCCACGCGCCACTCTGCTCGCGCGTCTACCTGCCCCGACCCCCCTGGCGCGGCCTGCCCGCGTGTCGCCCGTCCCCACGACTCACTGCGGGGGCAGCTGCAGGGCCGGGCCTCCCCTCCTCTGGAAGGCGCCGTCGACGAAGACGCCGTTCTTGCCCAGGCAGCGCAGGTAGAAGTGGGGCGCGCGGAAGGCGAGCTCGAGGTGGCGGCGCGAGATGAAGCTGGAGCGGCCCATGTTCACGTCCACGGCGCCCTGCGAGGAGTTGCGCCCGATCGTCACCGTCGCCTGGCGCATCACGAACTCCACGTCGCGGCCCTGCAGGCGCGCCAGGGCCGACGGCACGGCCAGCGGCAGCGCGGGCGGGATCGGGGCCGGCACCGGGCCCTGGGGAGGCGAGGAAGCGGGAGCCCCGGGAGGCAGCGCCAGCAAGGCCCTCGCGCCGGGCCCGTCCTCGCCCGCGGCTGCAGCCATCTTCGCGGCGGCGGCGGCGGCAGCGGCCCAGGCAGGCAGGCAGGCAGGGGCGGCCGCCGTTTACGCACCGCCGGCCTCCGGGGCGGGGCCGCGGGCGGGGAGGCGGGCGGGCGAGCGGGCGGGGAGAGGCCCGGGCTGCCCAGGCGGCGCGCTCGCAGGCCGCGCTCGGGAGACGGGGCGCCTCTCTCCTCCGCAACCCCCTCCCTCCCTGACTGCCTCCTCCTCCTCCTCCTCCTCCAAAGACACGGCAACGGGGTGGAAACACACCCACACGCAGCGCCCTGGGGTGGGGGAGCTGCAAAAATAAAGGGGGGCGCACGGGTTCGGGTGCGTGCGCTCCCCAAAGGCAGGGCAGCGCGCGTAAAGGCGCACGTTGCGGTGGCCCGCAGTCGCAAGACTTCGGGGAGCAAGGGCCGCTTTGTGCTTGGTTTCTCTGTCTCTGCCCCACAAGTCGTCTTCCTCTCCCGACCCCAAGGGAACGCGCGGGGGGACGGGGACACAGGAGCTCGCTCTGCGCCCTTGGGTGGGTACGTGGGAGAGCAGCCGCCGGGCCAAAGGGGCGCGCAATGGTTGGCATGGATCATGTGTTGTCGATTTCTTCCTCCCAGCGCCCCGATCCGAAGGCAGGGCGACGCACCCGGAGGTGCTCGCTGTCATGCCCCTGGTGGGGTGGGGTTTACAGGGTTAGGGTGAAGGTGCCCTTTTCGCAGGATTCATCCCCGCTGTTATTTCTGCCATTCCCAAAGGCGTGGCGACGCGGGTGGAAACACACCGGGGCGCTCGCTTAATGCCTCCGGTTGTGGGTGATTTTGCAAGGGGAAATGGGTGCCACGTTCGGGGTGCCAGTGCCCGTTTCGCAGAGCGCCTCCTCCTTCCCCGCGCCACGCTCTCCCTTCTGCTTCCTCCTTCCCCTCGTGCAAAGGGCGGAAACCGGACGGGGCAGCGCCGCGAACCGCGTGGCGCGGAAAGCAAACAAAAACAAAAGTGCGCGCGCAAACATGTGCGCGCGTCCCCTTCTCCCTTTGCAGTTCCGTCTCTCGGCCGGGGAGGAGCCGTGCGAAAAATAAAATAAAAAGTGCGTGGGTGCTCGTGCAACGTTAGGAGACGGGGCGTGTCGGCGCGTGAGAAACGGGTTTGCATGGGAGTGAAGAAGGCGCTTGAGCAAGGGGTGTTTTGGGGGGGGTAGAGCACGTGCTCGCCCTTCGTTCTCCATTACAGGCAGCTGTTGGGGTTATTTCAAAAGGCAATGGGGTGGGGGAACAAGGCGAGGGCGGTACTGCACAACGCTCTTGCGAGGGAGGAAGACGAGCACGGCGGGGCTGGCAGCTCTGAGCCCCGGGGGCGAAGCCATCCAGCCCCCTGGGGCAGAGAGGCGGCGCGGAGATTACAGTCGGAAGGAAGAGTTCAGATGGTACCTGGTTTAAATGCATTATGCATTTAAAGAGCTACGGTGCCATTTTAAACTGTCATGGCTTCTCCGGGAACTGTAGTTTGCAGAAGGTGCCGTGAGTTGTTAGGAGGCCCCCTCTTCCATACCCTCCAGCATTTCTCCAATGAAAATGGGGACATCTAAGGAAAAGTGGGACATTCCAGGATCAAATCAGAAACTGGGGCTGCTTCTCTAAATCAGGGACATCCCTGGAAAATAGGGACACTTGGAGGGTCTGCTATTCCCCTCACAGAGCTAGCATTCCTAGCGCTTACCTGGGAAGAGGGATTGAGCGTTAAACCCCTCTAAAGTTTTGTAGCTCTGTGAGGTCTCAACAACTCCTCACGCTTCATGAACTATAGTTCCCAGGTATTTTGCAAACGAAGCTCACACACATATCCTGCTTGCCTTTCTCTTGCTGGGGACCGATTGCAAAAGGGTTGATATGCTTGGACTAGTTGCGAACATCAATGCATCCCCTCGCAAGACACAGGAGTGACTGGGAAGGAGCAGGAAGGAATACACACTGCCGGTGTGGCTCTTGAGATGCCCAGAGGCAGCTTCCAGGACTAAAATTCTGACAATGCTTATTGTAGGAGTAGGTTTGTGGAGCTGTGTTGCTTGTTTGTATAACAATACGGCATATCAACGTGCACAGACTTCGAATGACATAAGCAACAAACAGAAGGGCTTTGCCCCAAGGAGATTACAATCTAAATACAATAGCAGTACAATAAACAACAATGTTAAGAAGCAAGGTTAGTCTGCCCAAATGCAGCCTCAGATAAGGGCAGCCTATTCTAAACATGTTTATGTAGAAGCAAGTCCAGATATTTTCAGTGGGACAGGGAAACCAAATTGGGGGGGGGGGGGTTAGGATTTGCAACTCGTGTAATTTCATATGGGTGCCCCCCTTGCTGTTTTTTTCTTTATGTTGTTGTTCAGTCGTGTCTGACTCTTCGTGACCCCATGGACCAGAGCACGCCAGGCACGCCTATCCTTCACTGCCTCTCGCAGTTTGGCCAAACTCATGTTAGTAGCTTCGAGAACACTGTCCAACCATCTCATCTTCTGTCATCCCCTTCTCCTTGTGCCCTCAACCTTTCCCAACATCAGGGTATTTTCTAGGGAGTCTTCTCTTCTCATGAGGTGGCCAAAGTACTGCAGCCTCAACTTCAGGATCTGTCCTTCTAGTGAGCACTCAGGGCTGATTTCTTTAAGGATGGATAGGTTTGATCTTCTTGCAGTCCATGGGACTCTCAAGAGTCTCCTCCAGCACCAGAATTCAAAAGCATCAATTCTTCGGCGATCAGCCTTCTTGATGGTCCAGCTCTCACTTCCGTACATTACTACTGGGAAAACCATAGCTTTAACTATACGGACCTTTGTCGGCAAGGTGATGTCTTTGCTTTTTTTCTTTATATGCCTTTAAAATAATTTTTTATGTAATTTATATCCCGCCCCCTTGTCATCATTGATCTCAGGGCAAGCCATAGGGATGTGATACACAGCAAATAATCACAAGGCAACAACGCAATTAAGAAATAACTATAACTAATCCATCTGCCAATAATTAGGATCAGTACAGCCAGGTCAATGTATGCGCAAGGTAGGCATTTTAACCACGCTCGCCCAATACAAAAAAAGAATTTAAAATGGGGCTGGCATATAAAATAAGGCAGTCATCAATATGCAACACGGCACTTCTACATGAGAAGGAAACAGAGGCCGGCTGTTGCCCCAAGAGCTTTCGGTTTAAAGAACAACAGTAGAGAGAACAAAGTCAACAAAGGCTTTGCTTACTTCTGGGAAAACATGCATCGTGTTGAGGGGGGGGGGGAAGGTTCTGTGCCATTGAAATGATTAGAGTTGTTTGGCAGGTAGGCAATCACCAGGTTCAGCTCCCCGCCCAGGCCGTTGCGGAGCATGCACTGTAAGCAGCTCAGGTCTTGTGTCTGCCACAAATTCATGGAGTGGCCTTGTGGAAACTTCTCTCTCTCAAGCCTGTTACAAATGCTATTTCTGTATTATATTTATTATGTCCACCAGCTTTTCCCTCCCGGGAGCTCAAGGTGGTGGGCATGGTTCTCTTCCTCCCCTGTTTTGTCCTCACAACAACCCTGTGAGGTAGGTTAGGCTGAGCGAGGCTTCCAAGGTCACCCAGGGAGATTCATGACTGAGCATAGAATTCGAACCCTGCTCAAGAAGGATACTGACAAGCTGGAACGTGTCCAGAGGAGGGCAACCAAAATGGTCAAAGGCCTGGAAACGATGCCTTATGAGGAACGGCTTAGGGAGCTGGGTATGTTTAGCCTGGAGAAGAGAAGGTTAAGGGGTGATATGATAGCCATGTTCAAATATATAAAAGGATGTCATATAGAGGAGGGAGAAAGGTTGTTTTCTGTTGCTCCAGAGAAGCGGACATGGAGCAATGGATTCAAGCTACAAGAAAGAAGATTCCACCTAAACATTAGAAAGAACTTCCTGACAGTAAGAGCTGTTCGACAGTGGAATTTGCTGCCAAGGAGTGTGGTGGAGTCTCCTTCTTTGGAGGTCTTTAAGCAGAGGCTTGACAGCCACCTGTCAGGAATGCTTTGATGGTGTTTCCTGCTTGGCAGGGGGTTGGACTGGATGGCCCTTGGGGTCTCTTCCAACTCTGTGATTCTTTCAGAGGTACTCTGGGCGCTACGTTACGCCGGCTCTCTTTATTAGTGGCAAGCTCGGCTTCTGCAAAGGACGCGGCCTCTTCTGTGGTGGCTCCCCAAATCTCTGGAATGTCCACCCTAAGGAAGACAAACACCTCGGGCCTTACAGACTTTATGGCACAAGATTGTACCATCTTCCTAATTGCCCAGCTGGGATTTTAAGTAATTAGATGGTTGGTCATTGTTGGTTGGTTGGTTTTAACTATGTTCTATTAATTTTTAAAACTTTTAGGGCGTGTGTGTGTCTGCTATTTTGCTCTGCTTCCTTGTTGTTTTTAAATTGTTTTTAAAAATGCGTGAAAAAATTTTATTTGCACTTTTGAACACAAGCCACCCTGGAATCTGCTGGTCAGGGGTGGCTAAGAAATATTTGATGAAACAAATAAAATTCAGGCCTGCCCCAACTGCAAAATGGGGCAGGAGGTTTGTAACTTTCTAAAAATTTCACTTTCATTATGTTGTTACTGTTCCATTATTTATTAAATTTGTACACCACCCTTCATCCGAAGATCTCAGGGCGGTTCACGTCACTTCAGATACTCCCGAGGCTGCAGTACCTGTCAGGGAATAAGTTTTGCGGAGTACAGAAGCCACCAGAAACATTCTGGTACATTCTAGTGTTCAAAAGATTATCAGGTCTCTCCAAGGCAGAGAGCGCATAGCTCTTGTTTTCCTTCTAGGCTTTCTCTAGACTTCAAGGCCATTTGCTCCGGAGACAGACTATATCAACTTTCTGCCTGGGGTGCCCCGTTATTCTCTCTTTATTCCTCCTGCTATTCTGTTCTCGCTTTCATTTTTGCATTTATATTCGTGTGGTACGATTCTTATTACTCCTGGAAACTGGATTTGCTCTAATTGAGCTGAGTTTTGCCTTGCTAGGGAGCTAGCAACAAACTCTGTGATTTATGCCTTAGTGAATTTTACGAAAGACATTTTCTGCTGTCTGTGTCTTCTTGGAATTCAAGCAAAGTTCTTTTACTCTGCTAAACAAACAAGCTTGGGGCATTGGTTCTCGTCTGTACCCTGCCTCACAATGTGGTTGTGGGGATTAAATCTAATCTACATCTAACCTGTTGCGATGCCCACCAGCAAGCGAGTGAGGCTGGCTATCGCAGGAGCCAAGGCTTTTTTGGTGGTGGCCCCCGCAATTGTGGAATACTCTCCCAGGTGATATTAGGCAGGCCTCACCTTGGCTATTTTCAAATGCTTCTTAAAAACCTACCGGTACCTGTCCTCACTAACTGAGGCTGGGGATCTGGTTGCACTGCTGGGCTTACGCTGTATTTTTTATGATGGAGGGACACCAACAACAGTTTTATTATTTATACCCCACCCATCTGACTAGGTTGCCCCCAGCCACTCTGAGCAGCTTCCAACAGATATAAAAACATAATAAAACATTAAACAAAAGAACTTCCCTATACAGGGCTGTCTTCAGATGTCTTGTAAAGGTTGCAGAGTTACTTATCGCCTTGGCCCGGGGGTCGCATAAAACAGGATTGTGGGTGGGTTTTTTGCTTTTTTTGGAGATCTTTAAGAAAGGCTATACTTTGTGAATAAAGTTATTCTTGCAAGACAGTGTAGAAATTTACACTGGTATTTTTTTGTATTTTTTTAATGTTTTTTAAAAGAATATTACAAGAAAATGAGTTAAAGTAAAAAGAAAGAAACAGGGTGGATTCGATTTAAATCAAATTGATTTAAATCACAATTTAAATCACTAGTCAGTAAGGCTTGATTTAAATATTTTTTTTTACAGAAAGACTCATTCTTGCTGGTATAATCTTAATATTTACAAACATATGAAGGTTTCATTTTTGGAATAATAAATTTTCAGAGTAGTTTTTACAATTATATCAAAAATTACTGATTTGGTTATACTACTAGAAATACATAGACAGATAATTATGAAATTATGGTGAGGTTTAATAAGTTAACTGTTTATATTTGGACAACTTTTCTGCTGTACTTTATTGGAAGGAGAAAAATAATCATTTCCTTACTAACCATTTAAACAGTTTATTTAACTAAAACAATAACATGATAGCATATGTTTGTTAACTGATGTGGTTAAACATTTTTATAAAAAAAAAACTTAGACTGAGTTTTAGCACACTTGATAAACTTAAAACAAATACTTATTTCCTGATGAATAGACTACAATGTAACTTAAATAGACTATATTTAGAAGATTTTTCCTCCAAAAGCATTTTATTTTAAAAATACAATTTAAATAAAAAAAACCCCGATTTAAATTTTTAAAAAAAAACTGATTTTTTTGATTTTTTAAAAAAAATCGTTGATTTTTATCCACCCTGGAAAGAAATACATAAAACATTTTAAAAGGTAGAGGAAAACAATCACAACATGACCAGAAAATATAATTAAGACTACAGGATCATTTACATATCTGTTATATAGTTCTGTAAATTTATGAAATAAAGTTATCACAGCACCTGTTTTGTTGGGCAAAGCTTAACTTGGAACAAAAGCAACAAAGGGTCGTATTTGTTATGGGATGCACTTTTGCAGACGGCACTTTCTCAATGCCATAACCCAGAGCTGTCCAAACTCTGCGTCACGTGAAAAGTTTGGAAAGCTCTGCCCTAACACATTTGTTGGTGGTACGAAACTCTTTGTTGGTTTGTTTTCTGCGGCAGCCCGTTTGACGCAGCTCACCCTCTGGGATGCTGGATTTGTGCTGATCAACTGACAGCCTGGGAGCCACACCATTGGGCGGGGGGGGGGATTAAAAGGTGGCAGCGCTCTCAGCCTAACATTTGCATCTTTCCCTGGGCAGGACGTTGCTTTTAATATATGCACAAAAGGTAGACATAAACAGGAGACGCTCACTTGCCAAGCATTTCACTGCAAAAAGCTGTGCTTGAATCTGTACCATAAAAACACAGGAGCCCGGCTGGCAGGAGGTAAAAGCTGTCCCAGCCTGTTAAGCTCCATCATCTTAGTATGTAAAGCTAGTATCTGGATGCAGCAGCACATGCAGAAGTGTACAAAACCTATCTATCCAAGCGCCTTTCTTCGTCCTCTCCAGGTTGGGAATAGGATGCTTTTCAGGTACCGTATTTTTCGCTCTATAAGGCGCACCTGACCATAGGACGCACCTAGTTTTAAGAGGGGAAAAGCCCCACTTTTTTGAGGATCAGCTCAAATTTCTGCAGCTTCTTTTGCAAAGGAGAAAAGCCCCATTTTTTGAGGATCAGCTCAAAGTTGTTGAGCTTACTTTGCAAAGGGAAAAAAACCTTGTTTTATGGGGTTTAACTCACAGTTCTGCAGCTTCAGGAAGCCATTTCTACAGTTTCCAGACAGATAATCTAATCAGCCAGTCCCATGTCGCTGGGGAAACAGCCTCCCTCTGCAAGGGGGCGGGGCTGGAATCTCTCTCCCTTATCTCTCTCCCCGATGGTTTGCTGAGCAGCTGCTCAGGGGGCTTCCTTTCAACACCCCCTTCTCTCTCTCTTTTTTAAAAAGCATGATCTGCTTTTGCCCCTGAGCAGTTCAGCTCCAGGGACCACACACTCGCTCCATAAGACGCACAGACATTTCCCCTTTTTAGGAGGAAAAAAGTGCGTCTCATGGAGCGAAAAATACGGTATGTTGAAAGCAGAAGCTTGTGCCAAACGCACAGCCTGAATTGTGTGTAGAACGAGGCCTGTTGCGTCAGGGGCGATCCTGGGCAAATGGGAGCGGTGGTGCAATAGAATGCATTTTATTCCTTTCCTGTATTTCTTACCTGCCTTTTACCATAAGCTCTCGTGTTGCTCATGCAAGCCTTTCTTTGTGCTTACCTAATCGCATCCGTGAGTGTCAGGACATGAAATTGTAAGCAGAATGGGTCGAGGGGAAATGGAAGCGTGTGAGAGCATGCAGGCGTGGATGCAAACAACAGGCCTTTTGTTCCTAAAATGGCCTCCCCCCAAGCCTCAGGTTTCAGACTACGGCTCTTCTCAGCCCCAACCAGCATCAGAACCTAAGAAGAGGCCTCTGGATCAGGCCCGTGGCCCATCTAGCCCAGCATCCTGTTCTCGCCAGGTGCTCCAATGGGAAACCTGCAAGCAGGATTTGAACACAAGACCACTCTTCCTTCTTGGGGTTTCCAGCAACTGGTATTCAGAGGCATTGCTGATTCTGAGCAGGGAGGCAGATCCGAGGTGTTGTGGCCAGGAGCCTTCGATAGCCGTCTCCTCCATCCACGTTGGCCATCGCCGCCTCCTTTGGGAGCGAGTTCTGAAGTTTAACTACATGTTGTGTGATGAAGTTCTTAATTATTATTATTATTATTATTATTATTATTTATACCCCGCTCATTTGGCTAGGCTTCCCTAGCCACTCTGGGCAGCTTCCAACAGAATATAACAAATGTGATAAAACATCCAACATTAAAAAACTTCCCTAAACAGGAATCTGTCCTGAACTTTGCAATATTCAGCTTCGTTGCATGTCCACGGGCTCCAGTGTTCTGAGAGAGGGATTGGTGCTTTCAGAAAATAGCCAGTCCGTACTGTCCATAGCCTATTTCTGCCGCAAGTTAACAGAACCATTCTTCTGAGCTCAGTCAAGGAAAGATGATTTCCAGAGGGCTCGTCCACCTGGAACATAAACAATACATTTTTTTTAAAAAAAACAACCCGAGAATGCAGCCCAACCAGGAGAAGGAAAGCTCTGGTCCTAAACCTCTGCTGGCTTGTGGGTTATCTTCGGGAGAAGAAAGAGCTAAGGAGTAAACCCTACACAAATCCAGAGTGAATTCCCTAAGACGGTTGGATGGCGCCTTGTACGCCTCCTTCCGGCAACTCCTGCAGCCAGGCTGGCGCCCAACATATTGATTTGCTTTGCTTTGGACCACATCAGCGAGGCTGAGAGGGAGGACTTGTCGTCTAGGCAGCCCTGGACCTCCAGACACACTGCCCAGGTTTGTGCCCCAGGAAGGTCACTCTGATGCTGTTAACACAGTGGTTTGACTTCACCCCCAGAGGCTCACTCCATTGTCTCTTGAGACGGACGGGCGACAACAACAAAGCTCTTCTGGTTTGTTGCAACTAGCAATTTTATTATATAAGCTATGGTCCTCTACTTCATCTGATACATGAAGTGTTCTCCTGAGTTGCAGGTCTCTTCTCTCTTTGGCGATCCCTCGTAGCTGAGTAAGATTGTCTTCCATAAACGGTTTTAACAGTGAGTCTGTAAGTGACTGTGGAGGCCAATTCTGGATCCACACGTCCTTCCACAGTGGGGACATTGGTTTCCGGGCGGGAATTGATCACAGTGTGGATTTGCCAAATGTGCCTTCCTCTTAGCACGTTTCTCCCTTGCGTCCTGAGTTCGAGTGTCTTCAAAGTCCATGACACCTTTGGTAAAGGCTGTTCTCCAATTGGAGTGCTCACAGGCCAGTGTTTCCCAATTGTTGGTGTTTATACTACTTTTTTTTAGATTTGCCTTGAGAGAGTCTTTAAACCTCTTTTGTTGACCACCAGCATTACGCTTTCCATTTTTAAGTTTGGAATAGAGTAGTTGCTTTGGAAGATGAGAATCAGGCATCCTCACAACAGGACCAGTCCAACGAAGTTGATGTTGAAGAATCATTGCTTCGACACTGGTGATCTTTGCTTCTTCCAGTACACTGTCTTCCCAAGTGATGTGTAGAATTTTTCGGAGACATCGTTGATGGAATCTTTCAAGGAGTTGGAGATGGTGTTTACAAGTGGTCCACTTTTCACAAGTATACAGTAAGGCTGGTAGTAGAATAGCTTTGTAAACAAGCATTTTGGTTTCCCTGCAAATGTCCCAGTCCTCAAATATTCTGCACTTCAATTGGGAGAAAGCTGCACTTGTAGAGCTCAGGCAGTGCTAGATTTCGGCATAAGTGCTGGCCCTTGTGGAAAGATAACTGCCCAGGTAGGAGAAGCGATTGACATTTTCCAACGTTATACCATTGAGTTGTAGACATACGGTATACTGATGCTTGTGGGTGAGGAGAGGTCAGAAGGAAACAGTATGCAGAAAATTATGGTCCGGGATAATTATCTTATTATCAGCGGCTATTCATATTAAAAAACCCAGTTGTTGGTGTTTTGGCATGCCAATCAACACACACAGGGTGGATCTACACACAGGAAAAAATCCACTATAAGTCAGAAATTAAATCATAACAAAAGGGGAAAAATGCTATGGAAAATAGCATAGATTTTTATTTTACTCTCCATCGCCATCTGGTGTTGCATGTTTATAACATTCAAAACAAAATAAATGGTATGAGCTTTCATGTGCATGCCCACTTCTTCAGATACATGCACACGAAAGCATGTACAAACTCAGTTTTGTTTCGACTACGGCAGAGCAACATGGCTATCTACCTGTAACTATAACATTCAAAACACTGTTTTTTGACTAATGCCACTGAGTCCATAGTCCAGGGGTCAGCAACCTTTTTCAGCCGGGGGCCGGTCCACCGTCCCTCAGACCTTGTGGGGGGCCGGACTATATTTTGAAAAAAAAATATGAACGAATTCCTATGCCCCACAAACAACCCAGAGATGCATTTTAAATAAAAGGACACATTCTACTCATGTAAAAACATGCTGATTCCCAGACCGGCCGTGGGCCGGATTGAGAAGGCGATTGGGCCACATCTGGCCCACGGGCCCTAGGCTGCCTACCCCTGCCATAGTGCAATGAAAATATACAGTCCTGGTTCACTCCACAAGTGACAGCCCTGAGCCTCTTGAGGAATTGTCATTCGGCGGTTTCATGTTAGTATGCCTTTGAAGTTCCTTTGTTCCTGAGAAATGAACAAAATGCAGTGAATGTGTTTCCCTCTCCAAATCCCTCTGATTATGTGCATCTGTCAGGCCAGTGCATTTTGATGTTGAAATTGTATTTTTACCGCAACAGGTTTGCCTTGATGAACACATTATCACCTGTGCAGGTCTCATCTGTCGGTGGACTTCCTGACCTGCCATAGAAACGGCCCCTTTGTGGGCTTGGCCAACCTGGGAGATAACCTCTCAGTAAAAATAGATTTAAAACATGAATGACATAAACAAAAGCTCCCTTTGCAACGGAGCTGGGAACCTAATGACCACAATTAGACGAGAATGCTAATCATTATGCATGCAAATATCATTAATTAGGTTCATTACAGTGTGGTTGCTGTCAACTGCATGCACTTACCATTTTTAGAAATGGAAGCCATATCAGCCTGAGACTTCAAAGGCTTTCACAGTAGGGCTTAATATGTAAATTGTCCAGGTGGCTAAATAGCTCGAAATTAAAGGAAATATCACCTAATCAGGATATACAGCATAGATTTTTGCCTTATTGAGCCCACTGGGATACAGCAGGATTTTAACAGTCTTGGCTCGTTTCAGAAATCAGACACCTAACAGCTCCTGCTTCCAATCATTCATATATAATCACACTTACAAATTCCCATTCATTTATTTAGGTTTTTATGTCCATTTATAAGCAGGGCATGTATACCTGGAGTTGCACCCAAGAGGGTAATCCAGATTCAGTACAAAAAACAAACAAACTGAATTTGGGGGAGGATGCTCAAAAAGAACACCCCCATGACATTGCTGTGGGATAAGCAACCTCATACAACCAACATGCAAAGCAGAGATTTCACTTTCTTGGGTTCCATGATCATTGCAGATGGTGACAGCAGTCACGAAATTAGAAGACGCCTGCTTCTTGGGAGAAAAGCAATGACAAACCTAGACAGCATCTTCAAAAGCAAAGACATCACCTTGCCAACAAAGGTCCGTATAGTTAAAGCTATGGTTTTCCCAGTAGTGATGTATGGAAGTGAGAGCTGGACCATAAAGAAGGCTGATCGCCGAAGAATTGATGCTTTTGAATTATGGTGCTGGAGGAGACTCTTGAGAGTCCCATGGACTGCGAGAAGATCAAACCTATCCATTCTTAAAGAAATCAGCCCTGAGTGCTCACTAGAAGGACAGAACCTGAGGTTAAGGCTCCAGTACTTTGGCCACCTCATGAGAAGAGAAGACTCCCTAGAAAAGACCCTGATGTTACATGACTTAAGCATGTTGGTTGTGTTGTTGTTCAGTCGTTCAGTCGTGTCCGACTCTTCGTGACCCCACGGACCAGAGCACGCCAGGCACGCCTATCCTTCACTGCCTCTCGCAGTTTGGCCAAACTCATGTTAGTAGCTTCGAGAACACTGTCCAACCATCTCATCCTCTGCCGTCCCCTTCTCCTTGTACCCTCAACCTTTCCCAACATCAGGGTCTTTTCTAGGGAGTCTTCTCATGAGGTGGCCAAAGTACTGGAGCCTCAACTTCAGGATCTGTCCTTCTAGTGAGCACTCAGGGCTGATTCCCTTCAGAATGGAGAGGTTTGATCTTCTTGCAGTCCATGGGACTCTCAAGAGTCTCCTCCAGCACCATTTCTGGGGATACCAATTGATATAGCTTGCAACGTCTAGCTCCGGTCTAACTTTTCACAAAGTGGCAAAGCCACTGAGATTCAGAAGCACTGCTTCTTCCAGCTGTGGAGGCAGAGCATAGCCACCCTGTTAGCCATTGACAGCCCTCTTCTCCTCCATGCATTTGTCCGATCTTTTGAAGCCATCCAAGTTGGCAGCCATCATTGCCTCCGTCCTGCATCGGCGAGTTCCACCATTCCACAATGTGCTGCTTGGAGATGTACTTTCTGTTACCCATCCTGAATCTTCCAACACTCAGCTTCATGGCACGTCCACCAGTTTATGGCATACCGGGAAAGGGCTCTGCTCCCAGGAACCACCGTTGGAGCTGTCACATTGGCTTGGATGGGAATTGAAGAGGAGAAAGCTATATCTGGTTGCTGGGCTTTGGCGCGTGGTGCAGAGGTGTCCATTGTGAGGGACAAAGAGATCCCTGCTGGCCGTGTTGACTTAATATCCCCCGTGCCTCGGTATCCCAGTGTTGGGCAAATAGAAGGCCTTTGGCAGATAGAGCGACAACAAGATATATTTTTCTTTTGCTCTCTGCTGGACTTGTGTTTCAGTAAGCAAACACACACACACTCTGGCGCAAGATAAGTGGCCCGAGATGGGCTGGATCTCTTCTAAAGATCATCCCAGCAAGCAGGGCCAATTATGTGTGTTTCTTATTTTCAAATCCCTTTTGAACAGCACCCACAAACACAAACTCTGACCTCCGCACCGCTGTCTGCGAGAGACCTCCGTTCAATGGCAAGGAGCGTTTCCAACCTCGTTAGGCAAGGAAAGATTATCCTAACGAGTGCAGCCGGACCGAGGGCTTCTTAAGCAAAGCCATCGCTTTAATGCAAAGCAAATGCCTTATTTTGGTGCAAATGGGGGCTTGCTGCCCCCCCCGATTGCTTTCTCTCCTGATCAGATCACAGGCCATTTTCCTGATTAGCCAAGGAGTTGCATCTTCAAAGTGCAAGCTTAGCGTTCTGCTGGAAATAGTGTGGGGGAGACAAACCCCCAAATTCATCCTCAGTGGTGTGTGGTGGGGGAACAGTTAGGGCCAGAGGTGCCAGTTTGCAAGGGTGATGGGCGGAGAGGCAATGTAACGATGTCCTGACATCACATGCATGAGCATCGCGCATCCCTGAGTCGGAGAGAAGCTTCCTATGCTTTGGGGAGGAGATGCCAGGCCTCTGACAAGATGCTGGAGTCCCCCTGCCTGCTTCCCAAACCAAGGTGGGCTTTGGGAAGGTGGTGCAAAAGCTCTTGGGGCCCCTCCCTAAGACGGGCAAAATCTTCCTGGGATTTGGGAAGAAGGCGCCAGACTTTAATATTTTAATTTGCCAGGAATATTTAGGGGACCAGCCTAGTCGCCCTAGTCCACTGACCGCATGCCATTGTTCCTGTTGGGTGACTGCCATTCCGAAATCTGCGCTGTTCCCATGGACCAGCCTTCCGCCGCCTGTTTGCCTTGACTGAAGAAATTTTCATTGTTGATACACTTGTTTTGAGTTGCAGCCATAACGACGTCTTTGCATTATTTCGTCAGGCTCCTGCAATCTCAGCAAACCGTGATCTGTCTTAATTATCTAGGTACAATCAAGAGGAAGGTAAAGGTAAGGGGACCCTTGACCATTAGGTCCAGTTGTGACCGACTCTGGGGTTGCGGCACTCATCTCGTTCTATAGGCCGAGGGAGCCGGCATACAGCTTCCGGGTCATGTGGCCAGCATGACTAAGCCGCTTCTGGCAAACCAGAGCAGCGCACGGAAACGCCGTTTACCTTCCCGCTGGAGTGGTACCTATTTATCTACTTGCACTTTGACGTGCTTTCGAACTGGTAGGTTGGCAGGAGCTGGGACCGAGCAACGGGAGCTCACCCCATCGCGGGGATTCGAACCGCCAACCTTCTGATCGGCAAGCCCTAGGCTCTGTGGTTTAACCCACAGCGCCACCCACGTCCCTTCAAGAGGAAACTACATGTGAGCAAATGACAAGAAGGCTTCTGCAGGTTTAAGGCTACGGAATTGCAGTGGGGCTTAACGTAAAATAGGCACATGCAAGAACCCACAATGCACTGTGAATGAATATAGGTGCAGACAAACCCTTAAAAAAAACACAACAGAATACTCTATAGATTTTGTGCCTTTATCTTTAAATAGCTCCTGTTATTCTTCTGCTCTAATTGTAAATTCTGCTGTCTGAAAATATTCCTATCACAGTTTGTGGTAGCTTTGACTGCTTGGATTCTTGTAACTTTTTAAAAAAATGCATCAAGAATATATTATCACAGTAAGCCCTATTCTTTAAAAATAAAATAATTGGGCAGAAGCCAGTTGCGATCAGAACTTGAATGCTGCAGAGACTTGCTTTTCTTGCCAACATTTTGTAACATTTCCTTGTTTGGCTCCTTAATGCAAGAGTGTGTGTTGGGGGGGGGGGTATCATGAAGGCATGGAAATGCTGGGGGTCAGGTGAGGGGCGGAGCAAACCCCTCTACCACGCTTGATCCCCTGTAATTGGGCAAAGGAACGCATATTCAAGGGAGTTAAAGGGAGCCTAATCTGCATTAAAAGACCTTGCAAACCCTTCCTGCAAAAATAAAACAAAACCCACAGAGTTTCTCACAGCAGCTGTGAAGCCGCATTAGCGCCATAATGACAATACGCCATATTAACGGCACGGTGCCAGCTGCAAAAATCATATGCTGCCGACAGATTTATTTACCCAAATTAATTTTTTAAAAAGCCTGCTCGGCTGGCTGCAAGCAATAGCATGTTGTTGTTTTAAAACCCAATCTGCCCACTCTTCGTCTGGCTCTTATTTTCCCCTTGCTCGGAGCGGCAAAGGTGCCTCCGCCCACTAGGCCGCCACTGCCGCCGTGGGAACTCGGGCTGCGAGTTCAAATGGAGTGGGAGACCCGGCCAGCGCAGAAGAGAGGCTGACGTCTGTGGTGGAGCGTAGGCTTTGAAGGGCCTCCATCCCTGCTGTGCAACCTGCTCTCATGGGCCAGTGACGGCCACCAACTTGGGTGGTTTGGAAAGAGGATGAGACCCATTGAGCCCCTGGTGGCGTAGTGGTTAGAGCAGGGTTTCCCAAAGCTGTTTTTTTGGACTACAGTTCCCATCATCCCTGACCGCTGATCCTGCCAGCTAAGGATGATGGGAGTTGTAGTTGAACAACAGCTGGAGACCCATCTTTAGGAAACCTCAGGCTAGATTGCCAGACTAGGACCTGGGAGACCAGGGTTTGAATCCCCACACGGCTATGAAGCTCACAGGGTGACCTCTGCATCTAACCTACCTCACAGGGTCGTCGTGAGGATGCGCTGGGGCAGGAGGAGAACTATGTGTGCCACCTTGAGCTCCTTGAAGGAAAAGTGGGATATAAATGCAATTGAGGATTATGATTATGATTTCTTTGTGGAAAAGGCCCCCTTGGGAATTCTTGAATGCTTAAAGTGTTATCGGAGTGCTTTAAATGTATTTATTACTGTTGTGATGAGTGTGGGAATGCTCAGGGAGGCAGGAGAGGATATATTGTTTATTAATATCCTTCCTAACTTGCGCTAGCAAGTTCCTTTACTTAGCAGAGTTTCACATTCCCCCTTTAAATGCACAGCGGATAGCTGGTTGCAGGCTTGTTTAAGCCTCTCATTATTAGGTTCCTGGTAAGTCCCCTTATATCCCTCTTAAAGAATAAACACGCCACAATCTTGTGTAAAGTATATAAAAGAAGTTTACTCACATCAGTTCACAGTTGGATCCCTGAAGGCAGACTTAGTTGCAAAGTATATACATGTGGATCTATCCCATATGGGGATAATCCCAGTGTCCAACAGAGCATCTCTAGCTAAAAAGCTGCTCCAACGATGGAGGAAGTCAAAGAGAGAGAGAGTGTGCAGCGTGCCTTGTGCCTTTGTTACCTGGACAGGTAAGGTCACGCCCACCTCTAGTCACATGCAACGGAAGTATGTCCCAGTCCAGGAAGAAACAGGAAGTTTTCGACTGGCTGGACCAAACATTTCCCTGCATGTCCACTCTAGGAAAATAAGGAATGTTGTACTTGACTGCTACTTATGTCTCACATCCCACAATGAGGATGTTATTGATTTACTTATATCCCACTTTTTTCCTCCAAGGAGCTCAAGGTAGCAATACGTGGCTCTCCACCCCCTCGTTTAATTCTCCCAACCGCAACAACCCTGAGATCTATGGGTAGAGGTCGGTACACAAATTAAATAAATAAATTAAAAACAACTCTGTGAGGTTGGTGAGGCTGAGAGCCCGGTGAGTGTCTCCAAGGTCACAGCCCTGTGAGAGCTTTGCGGCTGAGTGCAGGGTTTGAACCCACGCTTCCCAGGTCCTAGCCCAACACTCTAACCACTAAACCACACCGTCTCTCAGTTGCACCATAAATGGAACCTGCATTGCAGGGGGTCAGACTAGATGATCCTCAGGGTCCCTTCCAACTCTCTGATTCTACAAATGTGCCCTCCGTTGGAGGATCGCAGAGTAGTCATGGCTTGAGAGCAGAGTTAAAAACTCATATATAAGCTGGACACCAAATGGCTGTTGCAGTTGCCATAACGGAATGTCTTGTTGCCATTTTGGGGCAAAACCCTCTAAAGTCTTGATTTTCCATTGATGTGCTGGCTATCAGTTAAACATCTGGCTTAGTTCACATGACAACCTCGAGCTAGGTTAAGAGCTTTGAGAACTTATAGAAGAAAAGTCACTTGATCCAGCAACAGTCCACATATATACTAGCCTGTTCCTAGAGGATGTGGTGCAGTGGAACCTCGGTTTTCGAACGTAATCCATTCCGGAAGTCCGTTTGACTTCTGAAACATTCGAATTCCGGGGAACAATGGGCTGGGTGCAAAGTCAATGGGGGAGGGGGAATGCAAAACGCACTCCGGACGAGGCGTGTTCGAAAACAGAAGCATTCATTCCGGGTTTTCGGCGTTCGGTTTCCAAAACGTTCGGCACCCGAGATGTTCGAAAACCAAGGTTTGACTGTATTAGTGCATGAACACAGTCCAGATCCCAGGATCCCCAGGCAGGGCACCTCCAGGTGGTGGAGATATCAGGCGCCATCCTGGCACCCAGGCATCTTCACTTGGTCACAAGTAGCCGATAGGTGCAAAATGCGCCTGGCGCCTAGCTAATTTCTATGGGCCCTGTAGCCTATTTTGGTCTGTGAGACCCAACCACTCGCACCAGAGAGCCAGTGTGGTGTAGTGGTTAAGAGCAGTGAACTCGTAATCTGGTGAACCAGGTTCGCATCCCCGCTCTTCCACATGCAGCTGCTGGGTGACCTTGGGCCAGTCCCACTTCTCTGAAGTCTCTCAGCCCCACTCACCTCACAGAGTGTTTGTTGTGGGGGAGGAAGGGAAAGGAGAATGTGAGCCGCTTTGAGACTCCTTCGGGTAGTGATAAAGCGGGATATCAAATCCAAACTCTTCTTCACTAGGTCGCGTGCTTCTGCGCCACAGCGAGCGTTCCCCCGCCTTAACATCTCAGCTAATATGGCGCCCCGATCTCCGCTTTGAAAGGATCTGGCTGGGCAGAGCTGGGAATGAGGATGACAGACATGGCCAGGAGCAGCAGAGGCGAAGGAGATGGGAGCTCACATATTGATTTGAAACAACCAGCCGAAACCTTGGCCGCTGCAGGCCTCTGGTTGCGTCTAATTTACTGAAACAGACAGGCTCTTCCTTCAAGCCTTGTTTTCCACCAGCGCTTCATGTAAATATGAGGCTGATTGGTAAATCCATTATTGCACCCCACCAGCCATTGCCCCCCAGCTTCCGCCTTGAATTATTAATTCCTTCCCAAGTCATTATTCTCAGGGTCTCTTTTTAGCAAGGATTTTTAAATCCATTTCATTCCAAAACTTGCAGGGCAAATGCCAACTGCGTCTGTCGGGTCGCTTCAATCAAATCCGCTTGCTTTTGCTTGGAATTTGTTTTCTGAGCCTCAAAGCGTTTGCAAATATTTGCTGGGGTGCCTCCCCTCTTTTTTACCCTGGGGAAGAACTCCCCTTTTCACCCGCCCCTGGAAATCCAATTTGGAGGCTGTGTTGTTCTTTGCCTGTCATAATTCCTTCAAAATTTCTTCTGCAGTGAACACAGACAGAAGAACATAAAAGGAGAGCTTTCTGGATGAGGCCAGTGGGCCATCTAGTCCACCATCCCGTTCTCACAGTGGCAGAATTCAAGCACAAGAACTCTCTCCCCTCCTTTGGTTTCCGGCAACTGGTTTTCAGAAGCATTACCGTACTGCCTCTGTGTTATGGCACCAACAGGATGGCGTGCCGAAGCCAGGTATCAGTACCGGAATCAAGAGAAGCCGAAGTCAGAGCAGTCCGAGTCAGGAGCCAGCCGAGGTCAGGTGTCAGTACCAGGGGTCAAGAGAAGCCGAAGTCAGGAGCAGTCCGAGTCAGGAACCTGCTGAAGTCAGGTACACAGGATCAGGACAGGATGAGCAGGCACAACCACGTGCTTCAGCACAGCAGTTGCAGGTGCTGGTGAGGGAAGCAGCCGGCCTTCTTAAGTAGCCAGCTTAAAAAGCCACGCCTTTTACGAGCTGCAACTGCCTCCAATTGCTCCCTCCGTTTCTCAGCTCTACGCTCTACAGCTGAGATGGGAGGGGGGGCCCTCCGGCTCCTCTCCTCACAAGGGCCTGATTCTGGCTCAACTTCTTCCTCCTCCTGTTCTGGCCTTCCCTCTTCCTCATCTGCTTCCTCCTCTTCTGAGGAGTGTCGCCACCAGTCTTCTTCAGGTAAGAATCCCTCCATTCCTCTGGACTCTTCCGTGGTTGCCGCTTCGCCTAGGGGGGCTTGCCACCACTCCTGCTCATCTGGTGCAACCCTGACACTCTGTTCATGGAGGCAGAACATGACCATCGATAGATCTCTCCTCCATGAATTGGTCTAATTCTCTTTTCAAGCCATCCAGGTGGGTGGTCAAAACTGCATCCTGCAGCAGAGAGTTCCGCAGAACCGATGAGCTGCGTGAAGGACTTTTTAAAACCTGTCCTGAATCTTCCAGCCTTCAGCTTCATCCCATGAATTCTAATCTTAGGATAAAACCCTTTCTCTAGGTCATGCGGAATATTACAAACTTCTTTCATGCCCCCTCTTAACTTTTCTATAAACTGAAAAGCCCCAAACGCTGCAATTGATGTTGAGAATCTGAGGCTTTCTCTCCCCTGCCCAGCTCACGAGTTTCCAAGTGGAATTAGCATCCGGTGGGACCTGCGATTGGAGCAGGGCCTTGTCGAAGATCGCAGAGACTGCTAGGCAACGGAGGAGCGATGGAGAGAGGTCAAAGGGGCTCTTTCAAAATTGAAACTTGGGACGGAAGGCCAAGGAGAGAGGATCAGTTAGAAATCCCTACAATTGATTTGTGCTGTGCTCTGATCCTGCCTTCTCATCTGCACATTTCCTCAGCAAATATTTTCTTGACTAGTATATTAAGCCCGTTTAGAAAACGGGCGCCTAGGTTCTGAGGGTTATTTGGGGCGGGGGGGGGGGAGCGGCGGCCAAGGCGGCGGAGGTGGCCGGCGGCGGGGGCAGGGGCGCGAAGCCCCCAGCCCAGCGCGCATCCGCCGCGTGGCCGTGTACACCCGCTGGGGGTGGGAAGGGGCTCCCCCCTCCTCTCCTTACTCCCCGGGGGCGGCTGCAGCGGCGGCGGTGGGTGTGCGGCGACCCTCTTCGGCCTCCGGAGCACCGGTGCTCTGCGAGGCGGGTCGATTCAGGCCGCTGGGGGGTGGAGAGGGGCTCCCTCCCCCTTCTTCTTTTTTTTTCCGGGGGCGGGGGGGAGCGGCGGCCAAGGCGGCGGAGGTGGCCGGCGGTGGGGGCAGGGGCGCTTCACGCCCCCTGCCCCCGCGCTTGGCCTTGTAAGCAGTAATGGCGGCAGCGGGAGCCTCTAGTAAAGGCAGCGGCGGAAGTGGTCTCTGCTGTCCAATCCCTGCGTCCCCTCTGTGACATGCGCAGAACGCACTTCCGTGACACACGGAAAAGCAGGGACATAGGCTCTTTATTATATAGGATATTCTCTGGCTGGGAAGAGATTCAGCAGGAATCTTCCTAGACCCCAAGGCCACCCTTTCAGGTCCTTTTATTTGGGTGCTGCTTCTTTGAGTGGTTTGGACGCTGCCA